>BJKM01001302.1:0-60840 GCA_015082035.1 Chaenogobius annularis | reverse complement strand
AAACACAGTTTAGAGCTGAAAACAGAGTTAGAGCTGAAAACAGAGTTTGAAATGAAACAGGAGTTTAGAGCTGAAAACAGTTTAGAGCTGAAACAGTGGAGGCTTGAAACGTTTAGAGTGAAAACACAGTTTAAGAGCTGAAAAACACAGTTAGAGCTGAAAACACAGTTTAGAGTGAAAACAGTTTAGAGCAGAAAACATAGTTTAGAGCTAAAACAAGTTAGAGCTGAAACAGAGTTAGAGAAGAAAACACAGGTTTGAGCTGAAAAACAGAGTGTTAGAGTGAAAACAGAGTTTTAGAGCTGAAAACACAGTTAGAGCTGAAAACACAGTGAGAGCTGGAAAAACAGAGTTTAGGCAGAAAACAAGAGTTTAATCCAATCATTTTATTCATTGACTTAATATAAACTAAACAAGGTCTGTTAAGTTCAGCCTCACTGAGGCCTCGCCCAAAAAAGGGAGGAGAGGAAAGTCGAAGCCCCTCCCCTTGCAGTTGACCATGGAGAGTTTCAAAACATTCATGTTTATTTCCTGTTGGCCCGAGAAGGAGGGTCTTCAGGACAGGGGGCTTGGACATTCTTGTCTAAGGACACAGGAGCTGGGACATGTCCAAGTCCCTGATGAACACTGTTTATTCTGTTTCCCACTTCGCCACCTCGAGACCACTACTGCCTGTGATTTGGGACGTTACAAAATAAATGGATTGATGCTTAGACTGCTTGCCCGGCGCCCCCGCCCCGGCGCCCCCGCGCCCCGACGCCCCCCGCGCCCCGACGCCCCCCGCCCCGGCCCCTGAAGCGGAAAAAGAGAAGAATTCAGACTTTGTTTGAAGTTTAGTCACAAAGAAGAAAACGAGCAGATTAAAAATGTTTCGATTACAGTTATTTATGTCCCAGCCAGTCCGGACCCAGTCAGTCGAGTCCCGGTCCAGTTTCAGTCCAGTCCGGCCCTAGTCCAGACCTTGCTGAGAGCGTCTTGACGTATATGGCAGGTCTCCGTGTGGACTCCCGAAGCCCCCGACGATGCGAAGCCCAGACCTCAGAGCCTTTGGTCAGGACGATGGTTTTACAGCGCGGCGACCTGAGCGACAAACCCACTGTCATGAAACCGCGTTTCCCTGGGTTAAGCTGACGTTCTCTAGTCTTACTTAGGTTCTGCTTTCTATACTCTATCTTGGTTACAGCTGACGTTTCTAGTCTTACTTCTCGTCGCCCCGTGTAAGCTGACGTTCTCTGTCATCTATGGTCTGCCGTTTCTCCCATGTGTAAGACTGACGTTCTCTAGTCTACTTTAGGTTCTGCGTTTCTCCCTAAATGTGTGTAAGCTGACGTTGCTCTATAGCTTATTAGGTTCTTGCGTTCTCCCTGTGTTAAAGCTGGACGTTCTCTAGTCTTAACTTAGGTCTGCGTTTCTCCCTGTGTTAAAGCTGACGTTCTCTAGTACTTACTTAGTTCTGCGTTCTCGCCCTGTTTACAGCTGACGTTCTCTAGTCTTAACTTAGGTTCTGCGTTCTCCCATGTGTAAGTGACTTCTCTAGTCTTCTTAGTTTGGTTGCCCTGCAGTAACTACGCCTGTCTTACTTTTGGACCTTTTAAGCTGACGTTCTCTCAGTCTACTTAGTTCTGCGTTCTCCCTGTGTTAAGCTGACGTTCTTAGCTTATCTTAGGTTTGCGTGTTCCTGTTTAAAGCATGACGTTCGCTCTGTCGTTACTCAGGTTCTGCGTTCTCCCGTAAAGCTTGACTTCTCTGTCTTACTTAGGTTCTGCTTCTCCCTGTGTTAACACTGACGTTCTCTAGTCTTACTAGTTCCTGCGTTCTCCTGCTTAAGCTGACGTTCTGCAGTCTTACTAGGTGCTGCGTTCTCCCTGTGTAAAGCTGACGTTCTCTAGTCTTACTAGGTTCCTGTTTCGTCCTGTGTTAAAGTAGACGTTCTCAGTCTTACTCAGTTCCGCGTTTCTCCCGTGATTAAAGCTGACGTTCTCTAGTCTTACTCAGGTTTCTGCGTTCTCCCTGTTGTTAAGCTGACCGCTCTTAGTTTACTCAGGTTCCTGTTTCTCCCTGTCTAAGCTTGACAGTCTCTAGTCTTACTCAGTCCTGCGTTCTCCCTGTTTAAAGCTGACGTTTAGTCTACTAGTGTGTCCTGTCTGACGTCTCTAGTCTTACGTCATGTTCTTTCTCCTGTGTTACAGCTGACGTTCTCTAGTCTTACTCAGTTCCGCCGTTCTCCCTGTGTTAAGCTGAGCTTTCTCTAGTTCTTACTCAGGTTCCGTGTTCTCCCTGTGTGAATTAGCAGTCTCTCGCTTACTCGTTCAAGTCCTGGTTAAAGCTGACTTTCACGTCGATTCCGTGTCTCCCTGGTTACTCAGTGACGGTGTCTTAGTCTTACTAGGTTCTGCGTTTTCCTGTGTGAAAGCTAACGTTCTCTAGTCTTACTCAGGTTCCGCTTCTCCTTGTTAAGCTGACGTTTGTCTTCTCAGTTCCTGATCTCCCACAAAGCTATTCTCGATCAGGTTCCGTGTTCTCCCTGTGGTTACCAGCTGACTTCTCTAGTCTTTACTCAGTTCTGCTGTCTTCCTCGTGTTTAAAGCTGACGTCTCAGCTCTAGGCGTCGTTAGGTAGTTCTCGTTTTCGTTCGATTCTCGGGTACACGTTCAGTTCTCGCTTGTGTCTCCCTGTGGTAACTATCCAGCTGCTAGTTCCGTTCTCTGTGTGAATCGTCTTACCAGGTTTCCCGTTCTCCCTGTGTTACAGCTGACGTTCTCTAGTCTTACTCAGGTTCCTGTTTCTCCCTGGTGTTAAAAGCTGACGTTCTCTATTCGTTACTTAGGTCTCGTTTCCTGTTAAAGCTGACGTTCTCTAGTCTTACTCAGTTCGCGTTCTCCCTGTGATTAAAGCTGGACGTTCTCTAGTCTTCTCAGTTCCGTGTTCTCCCTGTGTTTACAGCTGACGTTCGTCTAGTCTTACTCAGGTTCCGTGTTCTCCCTGTTTACAGCACGCCATGACAGCCGTTCTTCCTTTTAAGCTGACGTCCGTACTGTATTCGTTCTTCCTAAACGCGTTCTGCTCGTGTTCTCCCTGTGTTAAGCTGAGTTCTCTAGTCTTACTCAGGTTCCGTTCTTCCCTGTGTTACAGTGTACGTTCTCTAGTCTTACTCAGTTCCGTGTTCTCCCTGTGTTACAGCTGACTTCCTCAGTCTTACTCAGTTCCTTGCGTTTCTCCCTGTGTTAAAGCTGAGCGTTCTCTAGTCTTACTTCAGGTTCGGTTCTCCCTGTGTTTAAAGCATGTTTCTTAGTCTTACTTCAGGTTCCCGTTTCTCCCTGTGTAACAGCTACGTTCTCTAGTCTTACTTCAGGTCCTGCGTGCTCCCTGTGTTACAGCTGAGTTTCTCTAGTCTACTAGTCGTGTCCCCTGTTGCAGAGTCGTTTCTCGTTCCGTTCTCCCTGGTTAAGCTGCGTTTAGTTACTCAGTCTGTCTCCCTGTTCAGCTGACTTCTCTAGTCTTCACCTGTTTCCCTTTAGCTGAGTTCTCTAGTCTATAGGTGGTCTCCCTGTTGTTAAAGCAATGTCTTCGTCTTACTCAGGTCCGAGTTCTCCCTGTGTTAAAAGCTGACGTTCTCTTGTCTTACTCAGGTTCCGAGTTTCTCCCTGTGTTAAAAGCTGACGTTTTCTAGTCTTACTCTGATTCCGTGTTCTCCCTGTGTTTACAGCTGACGTTCTCTAGTCTTACTCTGGTTCCGTGTTCTCCCTGTGTTAAGCTGACGTTCTCTAGTCTTACTCAGTTCCGTGGTTCTCCCTGTGTTAAAGCAGACGTTCTCTAGTCTTACTCTGGTTCCGCGTTCTCCCTGTGTAAAGCTGCGTCTCTCTAGTCTTACTAGGTTCCTGTTCTCCCTGTGTTAAAGCTGACGTTCTCTAGTCTTACTCAGGTTTCCGTGTTCTCCCTGTGTAAAGCAGACGTTCTTAGTCCTTATCCAGGTTCCGGTTCGTCCCTGTGTTAAAGCAGACGTTCTCATCTCTTACTCAGGTTCGCGTTCTCCCTGTGTTAAAGCTGACGTTCTCTAGTCTTACTCAGGTTCCGTGTTCTCTGTGTTAAAGCAGACGTTCTCTCGGTCTACTCAGTTCCGTGTTCTCCCTGTGTTAAAGCAGACGTTCTCTCGTCTTACTCAGGTTCCGCTGTTCTCCCCGTGTTAAGGCAGACGTTCTCTAGTCTTACTCAGGTTCCGTGTCTCTGTGTTAGCAGACGTTCTCTAGTCTTACTCAGGTTCCGTGTTCTCGGTGTTAAAGCAGACGTTCTCTCGTCTTACTCAGGTTCCGCGTTCTCCCTGTGTTAAAGCTGACGTTCTCTAGTCTTACTCAGGTTCCGTGTTCTCGTGTTAAAGCAGACGTTCTCTCGTCTTACTCAGTTCCGTGTTTCCTGTTAAGCGAGTTCTCTCGTCTTACTCAGGTCCGTGTTCTCCGTGTTAAGGCACGTTCTCTATCTTACTTCAGGTTCCGTGTTCTCTGTGTTAAAGCAGACGTTCTCTAGTCTTACTCAGGTTCCGTGTTCTTCGTGTTAAAGGCTGACGGTTCTCTAGTCTTACTCACGTTCCGTGTTCTCTGTGTTCTCTGTGTTGGAGGAAATGGCCGAGCTGCTGGACAAACTCTCCACTTGAGACGCGATGGCGGAGATGTTTGTGTCGGCCACGACCTGGAACAGAAGAGAACAACTGCAGCTTTTCATTCATGGAACATCGTGAGCAACAAATCCAAAGAATCAAGAACAATAAGGGCAGAAAATCGTCAAAGCATCACCGGGGGCCCCAGAACACCAGGGGGCCCTCATATCACCGGGGGCCCAGAATCACCAGGGGCCCCAGAATACCGTGGGCCCCTCATATCACCGGGGGCCCCAAAATCACGGGGGTCCCTTTTATCACCAGGGGCCCCAGAATCACCGTGGGCCCTTATATCACCCCGGTCCCAGAGGACAGTAGTGAACGCACTCGAGATGAGTTTGATTTTTAGGTCAGCTCAGCCATTTTTGTGGGTTTCAAATGTTCACTTCCTGGTTGTAAACAAACTGTTTTCCTAGCAACCAAAACTCCTCACGTCACAGACATTATTATTTGACAAATCACCTTCAGAGTTGATGTTTCCGTACGAGTTCTTCAGCAGCGAAACAACGTCACTGTGAGTCAGCGAGTCCACACTTTGTCCGTTTATACTCACGATACGATCTCCCAACCTGTAAAAACACACAAAATGATGAACGCAACACGTCGACCTGTAAAAACACAAAAACGACTACGCAACACGTCGACTGTAAAAACACACAAACGACTGAACGCAACACGTCGACCTGTAAAAACACACAAAACGACTGACGCAACACGTCGACGTAAAACACACAAAACGACTGACGCAACACGTCGACGTGTAAAAACACACAAAAGACTAACGCAACACGTCGACCTGTAAAAACACAACAAAACCTGAACGCAACACGGTCGACCTGTAAAACACAAAACGACCTGACGCAAACGTCGACCTGTAAAACACACAAAACGACTGAAGCAACACGTCGAGCTGTAGAAACACACAAAACGACTGAACGCAACACGTCGACCTGTAAAAACACAAAACGACTGAACGCACACGCGAGCTGTAAAACACACCAAAACGACTGACGAACACGTCAGCTGTAAAAACACAAAACGACTGAACGCAACACGTCGAGCTGTAAAAACACACAAACGACTGGACGCAACACGTCGACTGTAAAAACACACAAAACGACTGAACGCAACACGTCGACCTGTAAAAACACACAAAGACTGAACGCAACACGTCGACTGTAAAACACAAAAACGACTAACGCAACACGTCGACTGTAAAAACACACAAAACGAACGCTGAACGCAACACGTCGAGCTGTAAAAACACACAAAACGACTGAACGCAACACGTCGAGCTGTAAAAACACACAAACGACTGAACGCAACACGTCGAGTGTAAAAACACACAAACGACTGGACGCAACACGTCGAGCTGTAAAAAACACAAAACGACTGAACGCAACACGTCGAGCTGTAAAAACACACCAAAACGACTGAACGCAAACACGTCGGAGCTGTAAACACACACAAACGACTGAACGCAACACGTCGAGCTGTAAAAACACACAAAACGACTGAACGCACACGTCGAGCTGTAAAAACACACAACGACTGAACGCCCCACACGTCGAAGCTCGTTAAAACACACCAAAACGACTGAACGCAACACGTCGAGCGTGTAAAAACACACAAAACGACTGAACGCAACACGTCGAGCTGTAAAAACACACAAAACGACCTGAACGCAAAACGTCGAGCTGTAAAAAACACAAAACGACTGAACGCAACACGTCGAGCTGTAAAAACACACAAAACGACTGACTGAACGCAAACACGTCGAGCTGTAAAAACACACAAAACGACTGAACGCAACACGTCGAGCTGTAAAAACACACAAAACGACTGAACGCAACACGTCGAAGCTGTAAAAACACACAAAACGAGCTGAACGCAACACGTCGAGCTGTAAAACACACAAAACAACTGAACGCAACAACGTCGAGCTGTAAAAAACACACAAAACGACTGAACGCAACACGTCGAGCTGTTAAAAACACAACAAAACGACTGAACGCAACACGTCGAGCTGTAAAACACACAAAACGACTGAACGCAACACGTCGAGCTGTAAAAACACCAAACGATGAACGAACACGTCGAGCTGTAAAACACACAAACAACTGAACGCAACACGTCGACCTGTAAAAACACACAAAACGACTGAACGCAAAACACGCCGAGCTGTAAAAACACACAAAACAGACTGAACGCAACACGTCGAGCTTGTAAAAACACACAAAACGACTGAACGCAACACGTCGAGCTGTAAAAACACACAAAACGACTGAACGCAACACGTCGAGCTGTAAAAACACACACAAACGACTGAACGCAACACGTCGAGCTGTTAAAAACACAAAACGACTGAACGCAACACGTCGAGCTGTAAAAACACACAAAACGACTGGACGCAACACGTCGAGCTGTTAAACACACAAAACGACTGAACGCAACACGTCGAGCTGTAAAAACACACAAAACGACTGAACGCAACACGTCGAGCTGTAAAAACACACAAAACGACTGAACGCAACACGTCGAGCTGTTAAAAACACACAAAACGAGCTGAAACGCAACACGTCGAGCTGTAAAAACAACACAAAACGACTGAACGCAACACGTCGAGCTGTAAAAAAACACAAAACGAACTGAACGCAACACGTCGAGCTGTAAAAACACACAAACGACTGAACGCACACGTCGAGCTGGTTAAAAACACACAAAACGACTGAACGCAACACGTCGAGCTGTAAAAACACACAAAACGACTGAACGCAACACGTCGAGCTGTAAAAACACACAAAACGACTGAACGCAACACGTCGAGCTGTAAAACACACAAAACGACTGAACGCAACACGTCGAGCTGTAAAACACACAAACGAGCTGACGAACACTCGAGCTGTAAAAACACACAAAACGACTGAACGCAACACGTCGAGCTGTAAAAAACACACAAACGATCTGAACGCAACACGTCGAGCTGTAAAAACACACAAAACGCTGAACGCAACACGTCGAGCTGTAAACACACAAAACGACTGAACGCAACACGTCGAGCTGTAAAAACACACAAAACGACTGAACGCAACACGTCGAGCTGTAAAAACACACAAAACGACTGAACGCAACACGTCGAGCTGTAAAACACACAAAACGGCTGAACGCAACACGTGGACATGTAAAGGAGCAATCCGTGATCCGGATGAGACAGCGCCCCTGCAGCAGCTCTGGTTTCTGCGCTCTACGTTGAGTTCACACCTTGAGTTTCTTGGACTTTGCGGCGACTCCGTTGGCCTGGATCATGGCGATGAACAGAGGAACATCTCCCAGAGGACTTCCCCGACCTCCAGCCACACTGAGCCCCAACGAGTCTGTCTGGGTCTGCCAACAGAACCAGGACCAAACCGGGTCTAAACCAGGTCCAAACCAGGACTGAACCAGGTCTACAGCAGGTCTAAAACCAGCTCTACAGCAGTCTAAACCAGGTGTAAACCAGGTCTACAGCAGGTCTAAACCAGCTCTACAGCAGGTCCAAGCCAGGTCTAACCAAGACTGAACCAGGACTGAACCAGGTCTGAACCAGGTCTGAACCAGGACCCATCAGATGTGCAGGGCTTGTTGGAGGTCTGTCCTGGTTCAGAGTGAAACTGAAGTTACTTCTGAGAACAGGCCTCAGGTCTAAGCACTCTCTTTACCCGTGTGACGTCCACTGAGCGCACTGCAGCTTCTTCATCTGGAAAACACACAAAAGGATGTGATGAATGTCACTGTTTCAGGGACATGAGTTTGTTTATGGCAGAGAGGTCATGACCTCTGGGGCAGAGATGACAAACACCTAGAACTGTGTCAACAATAAGAAAATAACTGCTGTATTAGCATTTGAGCCCCCGCGCAGGAGCCCCCGCGCAGGAGCCCCCGCGCAGGAGCCCCCGCGCAGGAGCCCCCGCGCAGGAGCCCCCGCGCAGGAGCCCCCGCGCAGGAGCCCCCGCGCAGGAGACCTGCCCCCCACGAACTTCCTGCTGTCAGGCGAGCAAACCCAGGTCTAAACCAGAACCAAACCAGGAAACAAGAGGATTATATGTTTGAGGTGGAAGTCCTGGTTTGCGGCTCTGAAGTAGAACTTGGATCTCGTCTTTTTCGTTGCATTTCAGTTTTCATTTTACAAAAACGATAAAGACATTTTATTAGATGAAATGCAGAAACGGTCGGTGCTGTTTTACCTGTGCTGTCGGTCTGTGCAGAGGAAGTGACCTCGCTGGAACAGGAAGTGACGTCACTGTTCTTGTTGTTGTCGAGGGGCAGAGGAGGCTCAGGGGTCTCGGGGTTCACGGGGGTCACGGGGTCAGACGCGGGGGTCGGGGTCGTGGCTGAGACCCGGGGAGTGTTCTCCGTCTGAGGAAAAATCAAATACATTTACACCAACCGTCCAAATCTGATCACTGCAGTAATCAGATAACAGGATTATTGTCGTTTTCCTGGTCCAAACCTGTGACCAGAGAAATCAGATTACTCACATCAGATGGCGCTGTTCACATTTACATACTCCAACACCTCCAGAAGTCAGATCATGATCAGAAGAAACATGGAAACTCTTTCTGAACGTCCTGGTACTAAAGGGTGTTCTCCGACCTGGTTCTGGTACTAAAGGGTGTTCTCGGACCTGGTTCAGGTACTAAAGGGTGTTCTCGGACCTGGTTCAGGTACTAAAGGGTGTTCTCCGACCTGGTTCTGGTACTAAAGGGTGTTCTCGGACCTGGTTCTGGTACTTCTGGTGCGTTCGGTTGCTGGCACTTAAAGGGTGTTCTCCGACCTGGTCTGGATTCTAGGTGTCTGGTCGGTTCTGGTACTAAAGGGTGTTCTCGGCCTGGTTCTAAGGTACTAAAAGGTGTTACGACCTGGTTCTGGTACTAAAGGGTGTTCTCCGACCTGCGTTTCTGATGGTGTCGGTTCTGACACTAAAGGGTGTTCTCGGACCTGGTTCAGGTACTAAAGGGTGTTCTCTGACCTGATTCTAGGTACTAAGGGTGTTCTCGACCTGGTTCTGGTATTAAAGGGTGTTCTCGACCTAGGTGTTCTCTGGTGGTGTCCGTTTGGCACTAAAAGGGTGTTCTCTCTGACCTGGTTTCTGTACTAAAGGGTGTCTCTGACCTGGTCTGGTGCGTGTCCGGTCTGGCACTAAAGGGTTTCTCGGACCTGGTTCTGTGCGTGTCGGTTCTGTATAAAGGGTGTTCTCGACTGGTTCTGATGTGGTTTACTAAAGGTGTCTGACCTGGTTCTGGTACTAAAGGTGTTCTCTGACCTGGTCTGGTACTAAAGGGTGTTCTCTGACCTGGTTCTGGTACATGTCGACTGGTTGCTGCGTGTCGTCTGGCACTAAAAGGGTGTTCTCCTGACCTGGTTCTGGTACTAAAGGGTTGTTCTCCAGACCTCGGTTCTGGTGCGTGTCTGGTTCTAGCACTAAAGGGTGTTCTCTGACCTGGTTCTGGTACTAAAGGGTGTTCTCTGACCTGGTTCTGGTGCGTGTCGGTTCTGGCACTAAAGGTGTTCTCGGACCTGGTTACTGTGGCGTGTCGGTCTGTACTAGAAAGGGTGTTCTCGGACTGTTCTTGCGTGTTCGTACTAAAGGGTTCTCTGACCTGGTTGTACTAAAGGGTGTTCTGCTGACCTGAGTTCTGGTGGCGTGTCGGTTCTGGCACTAAAGGGTTACCTCTGCTGGTGTCTCGGTGACTAAGGGTTTCTCGACCTGGTTCTGGTGCGTGTCTGTTCGCACTAAAGGGTGTCTCTGACCTGTCTGGACAAAGGGTTTCTGACCTGGTTCTGGTGCGTGTCGGTTCTGGCACTAAGGTGTTCTCTGACCTGGTTCTGCGTACTAAAGGGTTGTTCTCAGGACCTGGTTCTGGTGCGTGTCGGTTCTGGCCACTAAAGGGTGTTCTCGGACCTGGTTCTGGTGCGTGTCGGTTCTGGGTGAGATCCATGACGCCGCTCTGAGTCGCCCGACGTCCAGAACCACAGCTCCTCTGGCGCACTGCCACAGAGGAACACGACTTTACCCTTGAGCCGACTCGTGGCTCACACTTTGAACTCGTCCCGTACCTTGAGCATGGCGGCGACCGTTTCCTGCGTCGCGCTCCTCGGTGTCTTCTTCGTTCACAGACAGAATCTGATCTCCCTGCATTAGTCGCCCGTCCAGCTCAGCAGCGCCCCCTCTGACCAGCTCGGAGATGAACACGCCGCTGCCGCTCCTGAAGAGCAGAGAAACGGAGAGAGACGTCCAACTGTGTGCGTTTGAGCCGTTTCGTGCGTTTTGACATTTTGTGCGTATCTGAGTCGTTGTGCGACTTTGGTGTTTTGGCGTACGGTCTGACCGTTCGGTGTTTGCGACTGGTCGTCAGCCTTTAGGGCCATGTGCCGTTGGACTCGTGCATATGCCATTTGGTGCTATTTCATGCTTATCGCTGCGTGTGTCTGGATGCGTAAGTTCGTGCATTAGCCGATTGCGATGCTGCTCTTGAGCAGTTTGGAGAAGTATGCTTCGTGCGTTTTGAAGCCGTCGTGTGCATTGCTTTGTGCGTTTTGACCGCTTGGGGAGGCATACTTTGTCCGTTGAGCCGCTTTTGTAAGTATGAGCATTTGAGTGCTTATGCTTCGTGGCGTTTGAGTTGTCTTAGTCGCTTCGTGCGGTTTGAGCCGTTTGCTTGGGTGGCGTTGGAGCCATCGGGTGTGTATGCTTTGTGCGTTTGAGCCGTATGGTGCGTATGCTTCGTGCGTTTGAGCCATCGGTGTGTAATGTGCTTTGTGCGTTGAGCCGTCTGGTGCGTATGCTTTCGTGCGTATTGAGCCGTCTTGGTGCGTATGCTTCGTGCGTTTGAGCCGTTTGGTGTGTATGCTTCGTGCGTTTGAGTCGCTCGTGTGTTGCAGTCGCTTTCGTTTGAGCGTTCTGGTGCGTGTGTTTTGTGTGTTTGAAGCCGCTCTTGGTGCTGATGGTGCTTAGTGCGTTTGAGCCGTCTGGTGCGTTATGCTTCGTGCGTTTGCTGCCGGTTCTCGGGTGGCTGTATGCTTTGTGCGTTTTGAGCCGTCTTGGTGCGTATGCTTCGTGCGTTTGAGCCGCTGGTGCGTATGCTTTGTGCGTTGAGCCGTCTTCTGTGCGTATGCTTCGTGCGTTTGAGCCGTGCTGGTGCGTATGCTCGTGCGTTTGAGCCGTCGGGTGTTGTATGCTTCGTGCTTTGAGTCGCTTCGTGTGTTTGAGTCGGCTTCGTTCGTTTTGAGCCGTCTGGTGCGTGTGTTTGAGTCTTCGTGTCGTGTTGAGCCGTTCGTGTATTCGTAGCTTCGTGTCGTGCGTTTGAGCCGTCTGGTGCGTATGCTTCGTGCGGTTTGAGCCGTCTGGTGCGTATGCTTCGTGCGTTTGAGCCGTCTGGTGCGTATGCTTCGTGCGTTTGAGCCGTCTGTGCGTATGCTTTGTGCGTTTGAGCCGCGGTTGACGTGCGTTTGAGCCGTCTGGTGCGTATGCTTCGTGGTTTGAGCCGTCTGGTGCGTTTGAGCCGTCTGGGCTTCGTGCGTTTGAGCCGTTCTGCTTGCGTTGGCTTCGTGCGTTTGAGCCGTCTGGTGCGTATGCTTCGTGCGTTTGAGCCGTCTGGTGCGTATGCTTTGTGCGTTTGAGCCGCTGGTGCGTATGCTTTGTGCGTTGAGCGCTGCTTGCTCTTACCGACGATGCTGAGACCCAGTCCGCGGCCGCTCTTCTTCTGCAGCTCCACTCTGAACAGCTGCAGGGTCTGCTCCGACGGCTCGTCCCTGAGCACGCGCAGACGCACTCGGGACGGCGTCTGACGCAGCAGCGAATGGCCTGCTCGTGAGAGGCGCCACACTAGAGGAACGCCGTTACCTGCGAGAGAAGAGACGAGAGCCTCAGTCTGGGTCCGGTGCCGGGTCCAGTCCGGTTCAATCTGGTCCTGTCCGGGTCCAGTCCTGATCCAGTCCGGTTCAAGTCCTGATCCAGTCCGAGTCCTGATCCAGTCCGGTTCAATCCATCGGTCCGAGTCCAGTCCGAGTCCAGTGCGAGTCCAGTGCGTAGTCCAGTCCGCGGTCCAGTCCAGGTCTAGTCCGGGCCCAGTCCTGATCCATCGGTTCAGTCCGGTTCAATCTGGTCCAGGTCCGACTCCAGTCCGTCCAGTCTAGGTCCAGTCCAGGTCCAGTCAGGTCAGTCCGGGCCCAGTCCTGTCCAGTCCAGTCCATCTGGTCCAGTCCAGGTCCAGTCCAGGTCCAGTCCAGGTATCCAGTCTAGTCATCTGAGTCCAGTCTCCGTCCAGTCCGGTCCAGTCCGGGTCCAGTCCGGTGTCCAGTCCGTGTCCCAGTCCCGTCCAGTCCGGTCCAGTCCGGGTCCAGTCGGGTCCAGTCCGGGTCCATCGGGTCCGTGGTCTAGTCTGGGCCCAGTCCGGGTCCAGTCCGGTCTAGTCCTGATCCAGTTCCGGTTCAATCTGGTCCGGTTCAATCTGGTCCAGTCCACGTCCAGTGACCGGGTCCAGTCCGTCCAGTCCCGGTCCAGTCCGGGTCCAGATCCGGTCCAGTCCGGTCCAGCCGTCCGTCCCGGTCCAGTCCTCCAGTCCCCCGTCGAGCAGTCCGTGTCCAGTCAGTGTCCGGTCCATCCTGAGTCCAGTCCGTGATCCCAGTCCGTGTCCAGTCCGGTCGCCAGTCCGGTCCAGTCCGGTCCAGTCCTGATCCAGTCCTGTCCAGTCCTTGGCAGTCCTGATCAGTCCTGATCCAGTCCGTGTCCAGTCCTAGTCCAGTTACCTGGTCCAGTCCCGGTCCAGTCCGGTCCAGTCCCGGTCCAGTCCTGTCCAGTCCTTCAGTCCGATCCAGTCCGTGTCCCAAGTCCGCCGGTCCGAGTCCCTCACCTCCAGGATCTGGTCCCGGCCACAGTCGGCCGTCCTCGCTGCTGCCCCCTCCTGGTACACCTCATGGATGACGATGGCGCTTCTGCACAGACACAAGTCAAAGACTCGTCTTCGCTCGTCTTCGTCCTGAGCTCATGCTTCGTACCAGTTGAGTGTCGGTTCCTCCACGATGCTCAGTCCAAGTCCAGACCGCCTTTGCAGATCTCGATGGGGTCTCCTGCCCGGGACCACAGGACAGGTGGAGGGGCTGAGGTCACGGGGTCTGAGTCACGGGCGCTGAGGTCACGGGTCGGAGGTCACGAGGTCGGAGGTCACAGTGGTCACTTGCGTTTGCGCTGTAGAAGTCGCGAGCTCGTCAGAGGGAACGCTGGAGAAAAACTTTACTGAAGCTCACAGAAGAAACGAGCGTCTGCCAACAAACAAAGGTGTGGGCTCCCTCTGTGGTACAAGGAGGCCGTTTTAAGACCAGTTTGGACCTGGTTGGACCTCTGTTGGACTGGTTGGACTGGGACCTGGTGACTGGTTGGACCTGGTTAGTCCACATCTTGGTTTAGTCCAGGAGCGTTGAGGATCGAGACTTTGACCACATTTTCATCCCTGGCTCAAAACAGATGAAATAAATAATCTTCCACACGTTTGTCTGGGAGACTAAGACCGTTTTCAGGAGACAACGTTTGTCTGTGTGGGAGACTGAAGACCGTTTTTCATCCTGGTTTAGAGAGTCCTGGTTTATAACTGGTTTCACCTGGTTTCTCTGAAACCTGGTTTAGAAACCTTTTAGTCCTGGTTTAGTCTGGTTTAGACCTGGTTTAGACCTGGTTTGGGACCTGGTTTAGACCTGGTTTACCTGGTTTAGACCTGGTTTAGACCTGGTTTACCTGTTTAGACCTGGTTTAGACCTGGACAGTTTAGACCTGGTTTAACCTGGTTTAGACCTGGTTTACCTGACCTGTTTAGTTTACCTGGTTTAGACCTGGTTTGACCTGTTGCAGTCCTGGTTTAGACCTGGTTTAGACCTGGTTTAATCCTGGTTTAGCCTGTTTAGACCTGGTTTAAGACCTGGTTTACGTATCCTGGTTTATATTCCGCGTTTAACCTGGTTTTAGACGCTGGTTAGACCTGGTTTTAGATCCTGGTTTCCTGGTTTACTAGACCTGGTTTAATCCTGGTTTATGACCTGGTTTAGACCTGGTTTAGACCTGCGTTTAGATTCATCCTGGTTTCCTTTGAGACCTGGTTTCCTGGACCTGGTTTAATCCTGGTTTAGACCTGGTTATAGTCCTGGTTTAGCCTGGTTTAGACCTGGTGTTAGCCTGTGTAGTCCTGGTTAGTCCTGGTTTAGTCTGTTTAAACCTGGTTTAACCTGGTTTAGACCTGGTTTAGACCTGGTTTAGTCCTGGTTTAGTCCTGGTTTAGTCCTGGTTTAGCCTGGTTTAGACCCTGGTTTAATCCTGGTTTAGTACCATGGGTTACGTCCTGTTTAATTCCTGGTGTTTAGACCTGGTTTAGACCTTTACCTGGTTTAACCTGGTTTAGACCTGGTTTAACCTGGTTTGCTGGTTTAGTCCTGGTTTCCTGGTTTAGTTCCTGGTTTAGTCCTGGTTTAATCCTTTCCTGGTTTAGTCCTGTTCAGTCCTGGTTTAATCCTGGTTTAGACCTGGTTTAATCCTGGTTTAGTCTTGGTTTTAAACCTGGTTTACTGTCTTTACTGTGGGCTAACTCTCCACACAAACCTGACTCGTATTTCGACCCCTCCAGATCGTTTCCATGGAAATGCTGTTCCTTTGGCTGTAATATTCCACTGTGGCATTAAACAGATCTCTCTCCCTGAAGAATGCTCTGGAGTCTGTTGCCATGGAATCGTCAGCTGTGTGATGCTCGTTTCATGCTCTAGTAAACTAGTTTACTAAACAGACTAAACCAGGTCTAAACCAGGTCTAAACCAGGTCTGAACCAGGTCTAAACCAGGATTAAACCAGGTCTAAACCAGGACTAAACAAGGACTAAACCAGGATTAAACCAGGACTAAACCAGGTCTAAACCAGACTAAACCAGGACTAAACCAGAAACTAAACCAGGACTAAACCAGGACAGGTTTAAACCAGGTAAACCAGAACTAAACCAGGACTAAACCAGGACTAAACTAGCTCTGAACCAGGACTAGACCAGGACTAAACCAGGACTAAACCAGGTCTAAATTAGGACTAAACCAGGACTAAACCAGGACTAAACAAGGTTTGAACCAGGATTCAACCAGGACTAAACCAGGACTAAACCAGGTCTGAACCAGGACTAAACCAGACCAGTTTACTAAACTAGCTCGTCACATCTTGTGAAACGCCACAGTAACTGAGCGTTGGCTCCATCTAGTGGCTGCAGAGGGAATTACACACATTCATAATGGCCTCTCACTTCCTGGCAGCAGTTGTGATCATGATTAAACTGACGAGCTTGGCCCTGTCCAGGGTGAACCCCGCCTAAGGCCCAAAGTCACTGTGACAGGCCTCGTCAGACTAATGACCCTCCTGCAGCGTTTGGGATGAACACGGTGAAAAGAAAAGGACGTTTAAAAAAAAGGACAATTTTGCAAATTGAGGCGTGTCCGTCCGAGGAGTGGATCTCTCCTTCACTGTGGAACTCCTACAGGTCGATTTTCCTGGCCGAGAAGGAGGGTCTCAGGACAGGGGGGCTTGGGACATGTGTCCAAGGACACAGGACGCTGGGACATTTCCAAGTCCTTATGAACACTGTTTATTTTGTTTTCCACTGTCGCCCCTCGAGACCACTACTGCTGTGATTTGGGCGTTACAAAAAATAAATTGAATTGAAATTGAATTGAATTGAGTTTAGTATAATGTGTCTTTGGTACCTTCTTGTGTGCAGTGTCCTGTCGGTGTCTGTGGGGGGCGCTAGTAGTGCAGCTCTTGTTCATGTCATTCAGCTCCGCCTCCTCTGTGGGCGTCTCCTAAAAACAAACATCAACATTGTGGTGTAAATGTGGTGAGCTCCAGCGGGCGGGCCCGTAGAGCCGGGCCCGAGCTCCAGGGGGCGCCGTAGAGCCGGGCCCGAGCTCCAGGGGGCGCCGTAGAGCCGGGCCCGAGCTCCAAGGGGGCGCCGTAGAGCCGGGCCCGAGGCGCCGTAGAGCCGGGCCCGCTCCAGGGGCCGCCGTAGAGCCGGGCCCCGAGCTCCAGGGGGGCGCCGTAGAGCCGGGCCGAGCTCCAGGGCGCCTCCTAGAGGGCCCGAGCTCCAGGGGGCCGGGCGCCGTAGAGCCGGGCCCGAGCTCCAGGGGGCGGCCGTAGAGCCGGGCCCAGCTCCAGGGGGCGCCGTAGAGCCGCCCGAGCTCCAGGAGGGCGCTGTAGAGCCATTGTCCCACTAAATAAATCAAATACATGTATTATTTGTATTATTTTAATGCTTTTACCTGCTTGTGGGAGGAGTTTAAAGTCAGCTGGTCAGGAGGACGAGGCTTCTCTGTGGCAGGGGCGGGCCAGAGACAAGAAGTGGAGGAACAGCCTGAGAAATAAACCAAACCAACGTAAACCATGTTCTGCTCTAGGTCTGAAGTTCTAACAAAAGTAAAAAGTACATTTATGTATCTGTACTTGATACTTTTAACTTCATCTGAGAACTCTGTGTGAAGTACTTTTACTTTTACTAATCCTTTTGCTCCAGTATCTGCACTGTACTGAAGTGACCAAACTAGCCCTTCTTCCACCGCTGAAGGTCAGTCCGAGGTCCTGAGGTCCTGAGCTGTGATTGGTCTGAGGTCCTGAGCTGTGATTGGTCCTGAGGTCCTTGAGCTGTGATTGTCCTGAGTCCCTGAAGGTCCTGAGCTGTATTGGTCTGAGGTCTGAGCTGACGGTCCAGCTTTGATTGGTCCTGAGGTCCTGAGCTGTGATTGGTCCCCTGAGGTCCTGAAGCTGTAATTGGTCTAGGTCCTAAACTGTGATTGGTCCCTGACTCTTGAGGTCCTGAGGTCTGGGGTCCTGAGGTTCCAGGGGTTCCTGAGGTCCAGGGGTCCTGAGGTCCTGGGCTTACCTTGAGGAACCGGCTGAGCACTGGAGGAGCCGGAAACGGAACCACAACCATTGATTCACCCATCTGCATTTCTTGAAATGTAAAGGTTATTACCCAGAGCGCGCGTTATTACCAGAATGCAGCGCGTGTTATTACCCCAGGAATGCAGCGCGTTATTACCCAGAATGCAGCGCTTTTACCCAGAATGCAGCGCGTTATTACCCAGAATGCAGCGTGTTATTACCCACAATGCAGCGTGTTTTCACCCAGAATGCAGCGCGTTATTACCCAGAATGCAGCGTGTTTGCACCTGAGCAGGATGAGCCGCACGCGGCTGGCGGCGCTCTTGATGATGGCTGAGGCGTTTTGGTGACTGCGGCCGAACAGAACCTGGTTATTGATCTGAAACACAAACGGTTGTGGATTTTTGAGGACAAAACTGAGCAAGACACCGTGTCCTCCTGCTGGACGGACCGAGCTACTGCGGCGTCTGAGCGGGACACGACGTCCCCCTGGTGGCCGGACTGATGTTTTCTGCCGTATTCCTTATTTACTCCTGCTTTAGACCTGGTGCGGACCTGGTTTGATTCTGGGTTAGTCTTGGTTCTAAAACAGGAGACTAAAGCGTCTTTAAAGCACGTTTAATGGACAATAACACAAATAAAGCAGAAGATTTTAAGGTTTTGAAATTATAAAAATCAAAAAACTGTTAAAACGTCTTTTACTTTAGTATCTCGGACCAGTTGGTTGTACTTTTACTTTAGTATCTCGGGCCAGTTGTGTTGTACTTTTACTTTAGTATCTCGGGCCAGTTGGTTGTACTTTTACTTAAGTATCTCGGGCCAGGGGTTGTACTTTACTTTAGTATCTCGGGCCAGTTGGTTGTAACTTTTACTTTTAAGAGTATCTCGGGCCAGTTGGTTGTACTTTACTTAAGTATCTCGGGCCAGTTTGGTTTGTACTTTTACTTTAGTATTCGGGGCCAGTTGGTTGTACTTTTACTTAAGTATTCTCGGACCAGTTGGTTGTACTTTTACTTTATATCTCGGGCCAGTTGGTTGTACTTTTACTTAAGTAAGTAATACTCTCGGGCCAGTTGGTTTACTTTACTTTAATATCTCGGCCAGTTGGTTGTACTTTACTTTAGTATCTCGGGCCAGTTGGGTCTGTTACTTTTACTTTAGTATCTCGGGCCAGTGGTTGTACTTTTACTTAAGTATCTCGGGCCAGTGGTTGTACTTTTACTTTAGTATCTCGGGCCAGTTGGTTGTACTTTTACTTAAGTATCTCGGGCCAGTTGGTTGTACAGTTGGTTGTACTTAAGTATCTCGGGCCAGTTGGTTGTACTTACTTAAGTATCTCGGGTACTTTTACTTAAGTATCTCGGGTTGGTTGTACTTCTACTGCAGTACCCTTGTAGGAAAAGTACTTTTACCTCGAGCAGCTCGTCTCCGATCTGGATCCGCCCGTCTTTGGCGCGGCTCCTCCTGGACTCAGACCCACGATGTAAACGCTCAGTCTGGACCGGTCCCGGTTCCCGGCCAGACTCAGTCCAAGTCCGGTCCGGTCCTTCTCCAGGTCCACACAGAACAGGTCCCCAGGAAGGTCTGCATAACGCTCAGTCCAGTGGTCTGAAAGAGACAGGAACCGGGTCTGAACCAGGGCTGTTCAGACCCGGTTCTGGCCTGAAGCTCCTCTGGGTTTTTAAGACTCTTTGTGACATTTCGATTCAATTTAATCACAGTTTAATTGTGATTTCAGACGAAGAGAAGATAACGAGCTTCTGATGGTCACAACGAGGACACCAGAGTCCAGGTCCAGACCAGGTCCAGGCCAGGTCCGGTCCAGGTCCGGTCCAGGTCCAGGTCCAGTCCTAGTCCTGGTCCAGTCCAATCCTAGTCCTGGTCCAGTCCTAGTCCTGTCCAGTCCTGGTCCAGTCCTAGTCCAGTCCTGGTCCGGTCCTAGTCCTGGTCCAGTCCTGGTCCAGTCCTAGTCCAGTCCTGGTCGTCCTAGTCCTGGTCCAGTCCAGTCCTGTCCAGTCCTAGTCCTGATTAGTCCTGAACTAAATCTGTTTCCGATTTCTTTGTTTAGGTCTTGGTCTAAAAGCAGGTCTAAACCCAGTATAGATTTTGCTTTAGTCCTAGTTTAGTCCTGTCTGGTCCTGGTCTGGTCTGGTTCCTGGTCCTGGTCTGGTCCTGGTCCTGGTCTGGGGTCCTGGTCCTGGTGGTCTGTCTGGTCCTGGTCTGGTCCTGGTCCTGGTCTGGTCTGGTCTGGTCCTGTCTGGTCTGGTCTGGTCCTGGTCCTGGTCCTGGTGGTCCTGGTCCTGGTCTGGTCCTGGTCCTGGTCCTGGTCCTGGTCTGGTCCTTCCTGGTCTGGTCCTGGTCCTGGTCCGGTCCTGGTCCTGGTCCTGGTCCTCCGTTCCTGGTCCTGGTTCTGGTCCTGGTCCTGGTCCTGGTCTTGGTCCGTCCGGTCCTGGTCCTGGGGCCTGGTCCTGGTCCTCCGGTCCTGGTCCTGGTCCTGGTCCTGGTCCCTGGTCTGGTCCTGGTCCTGGTCTGGTCCTGGTCCTGGTCCTGGTCCGGTCCTGGTCCTGGTCGGTCCTGGTCCTGGTCCTGGTCCTGGTCCTGGTCTGGTCTGGTCCTGGTCCTGGTCCTGGTCCTGGTCCTGGTCCTGGTCCTGGTCTGGTCTGGTCTGTCCCTGGTCCGGTCGGTCATGGTCCTGGTCACCCCCCAGTCTGGTTGTACGACTTAAAATACAGATTTTGGTTAAATTGGACTACGAAAACTTTGCATCAAAACAGACTTAATAAAGAAAAAAAACTATTTCAGATTTTGATCAATAAACACTTTTAATTCTCTAGAAGGTTTAGTCCTGGTTAACCCGTTAGTCCTGTTTATCCTGGTTAAGTCTCAGTTTAGACCTGGTTAAGTCCGTTTAGTCCTTTTTAAGACCAGTTTTAGACCTGGTTTAGCCTGGTTTAAACCCGGTTTAGTCCTGGTTTAAACCCTTTAGTCCATAGGCCTGGTTTAAACCCGGTTAAGTCCTGGTTAAGGCCCGTTTAGACTCGGTTTAGGCCCGGTTTAGTCCCGGTTCAGACATGGTTTAGTCCCGGTCTAAAGGTGACCTCCATCTCTGTCTGAACCATAAAACCAGCACTGACCTGGAGGAAGCATGGTCCATGGAAAGTCCTGGTTTGATTCTGGGTTAAACCTGGTCTAGGTCTTGGACTGGTGCTGGTTTCGACCCGGTTCAGACCCGGTTCAGACCTGGTTCAGTCCGGTTCAGTCCCTCTCTCTCTCGTGGAGTGATGCTGCAGTGATTCTGTGTTTTTCCCTCCATTGCACTCTCCGCCTCCTCTGCAGCTCGCCCCTCCTCCTGCTCAGACCCCTCCCCCTTCTGCTCCGTCTCCTAGCCCTCGTCTCCATTCCTAGGTCCTAGCTCCCTTCTCTTACACAGTTAGACCAGAGAGGGAGCAGAATCTACAACCAGGACTAAACAGGACTAAACCAACTAAGCCAGGACTAAACCAGGACTAAACCAGGACTAACCAGGACTAAACAGGACAAGCCAGATAACCCAGGCCAAACAGCACTAACCCACCCAACCAGGACCTAAACAGGACTAAGCCTAGGACTAAACCAGGCCCTAACCAGGACTAAACCAGGAACTAAACCAGGACTAACCAGGACTAAGCAGGCTAAACCAGGACTACAACCAGGTTAACCAGAGGACCAGACTAAGCCAGGACTAAACCAGGACTAACCAGGACTAAACCAGGTCCTTAAGAACCAGACTAAACAGGACTAAAACCGGACTAAGCCAGGACTAACCAGGACTAAACAGACTAAACCAGGACCTAAACCAGGGCTAAGCAGGGCTAAGCCAGGACTAAACCAGGACTAAGCCAGGACTAAGCCAGGACTAAACAGGACTAACCAGGACTAAGCCAGGATACTAGCCAGGACTGAACCAGGACTGAACCAGGACTAAAACCAGGACAAACAGGACTAACCAGGACTGAGGCCCCAGGATAAACCGAGGCTAAACCAGGACTAAAACCAGGAACTAAGCCAGGACTAAACCAGGACCTAAAACGCAGGACTAAACCAGGACCTAAACCAGGACTAAACCAGGACTAAACCAGGACTACACCAGGACAAACGCCAGGACTAAGGCCGGACTAAACCAGGAACTAAACAGGACTAAACCAGGACTAAGCCAGGATAAACGCAGGACCTAAACCAGGACTAACGCAGGACTAGAAACGCAGGACTAAGCCAGGACTAAACCAGACTAAGGCCAGGACTAAGCCAGGAACTGAAACCAGGACTGAAACCATGGGACTGGAACCAGGACTAAGCCGGACTAAGCCAGGACTAGCCAGGACTAAGCCCAGGACTGAAGACAGGACTAAACCAGGACTACCAGGACTAAGCCAGGACTAAGCCAGGACTAAACGCAGGACTAAGCAGGACTAAGCAGGACTTAAAACCAGACTAAACCAGGACTAAACAGGACCTAAACCAGGACTAAGCCAAGGACTAAGCCAGGACTAACGCAGGATAAGCCAGGACTAAGCCAGGACTAAACCAGGATGACCAGGACTGAACCATGGACTAAAGCCCAGGACTAAGCCAGGCACTTAAGCCAGGACTAAGCCAGGAATAAGCCAGGACTTAAACGCAGGACTAAACCAGACTAAGCCAGGACTATAGCCAGGACTAAACAAGGACTAAACGCAGGACTAAGCCAGACTAAGCGCAGGACTAAACCCGGACTAACCAGGACTAAAACCAGACTGACACGCGGATAAGCCAGGACTAAAACAGGACTAACCAGGAACTAAACCAGGACTAAGCCAGAACTAAACCAGGACTAAGCCAGGACTAAGCCAGGATAAGCCAGGACTAAGCCAGGACTAAACCAGGAACTGAACCAGGACTAAGCCAAGACTAAAGCCAGGACTAAACGCAGGACTAAGCCAGGACTAAGCCAGGAAACTAAGCCAGGACTAAGCAAGGACTAAGCAGGACTCAGCCAGGACTAAACCAGGAACTCAGCCAGGACTAAGCGCAAGGACTAAGCCAGGACTAAGCCAGAACTAGGCCAGGACTAAACCAGGAACTAACCAGGACTAAGCCAGGACTAACCCAGGACTAAGCCAGGACTAAAACAGGACTAAACCAGGACTAAGCCAGGACTAAGCCAGGACTTAGAGCGCAGGACTAAGAGCCAGGACTAAACCAGGACTAAACCAGGACTAAGCCAGGACTAAGCCAGGACTAAGCCAGGGACTAAACCAGGACTAAGCCAGGACTAAGCCAGGACTAAGCCAGGACTAAGCCAGGACTAAGCGCAGGACTAAACGCAAGGACTAAGCCAGGACTAAGCCAGGAATAAACCAGGACTAAGCCAGGACCTAAGCCAGGACTAAGCCAGGACTAATACCGAGACTAAACCAGGACTAAAAAAGGAAACTAAAACCAGGACTAAGCCAGGACTAAGCCAGGACTAAACCAGGACTAAGCCAGGACTAAGCCAGGACTAACAAAAGGACTAAACCAGGACTAAAGAACAGGAACCTAAGCCAGGCTAAACCAGGACTAAGCCAGGACTAAGCCAGGACATAAGCCAGGACTAAAAAAGGACTAAGCCAGGACTAAGCCAGGACTAAGCCAGGCTAAGCCAGGACTAAACCAGGACTAAACCAGGACTAAACCCAGGACTAAAAAGGACTAAGCCAGGACTAAACGCAGGACTAAGCCAGGACTAAAAAAGGACTAAACCATGGACTAAACCAGGACTAAAAAGGACTAACCAGGACTAAACTAGGACTAAAAAGGACTTAACCAGGACTAAACCAGGACTAAACCAGGACTAAACCAGACTTAATCCAGGACTAAACCAGGACTAGAGCCAGGACTAAGCCCAGGACTAAGCCAGGACTAAGCCAGGACTAAACCAGGACTAAGCTCGGACTAAACCAGGACTAACCAGGACTAAACCCGCAGGACAGAAACAGGACTAAGCCAGGACTAAGCAGGACTACAGCCTGGGACTAAAAAAGGACTAAAAAAAGGACTAAACAGACTAAACCAGGCCGTAAACCAGGACTAAGCCAGGACTAAAAAAAGGACTAAAAAAAAGGACTAAACCAGGAACTAAACCAGGATAAACGCAGGAACTAGCAGGACTAGAGCCAGGACTAAAACCAGGACTAAAGCCAAGACTAAGCCAGGACTAGAAGCCAGATAAGCTGGACTTAAACCAGCTAAAGCCAGGACTAAACAAAAAGGACTAAAAAAAGGACTAAACCAAGGACTAACAGGACTAAACCAGGACTAAAAAAAGGACTAAACCAGGACTAAACGCAGGACTAAACTTCCCGCTGAGGGGGCCCAGTGAGCTCTGCACAAGTCTATAACGGCAGGGCTATTTTTCAACTTAAGGCCCGGGGCCAGATCCGGCGCCACGTCCCATTCTTTCAAATGCAATTCATAATAGATTTGTTCCTTATTTTCTAAGTTCAATTCCTGGGTTTGTAAAAGTTTACAACCTGGTTTTTTCTGTTTTTTTCTGGCTTAGTCCATCAATCTAATTCTGCTTTAGACTGGTTTGATTCTGGGTTAGACCTGGTTTTAGACATGGTTTGGATTCTGGGGTTAAGTCTTGGTTTCCCGAGACCTGGTTTGTAGCCAATCCGGCCCAGAGGCCACGGCCCCCCAGAAATCTAGCCCTCAGCTCATCATCAAAGTTCAGGGCTATTCAACTCACTCACGCCCCCACTCACCCCGGCTAACTCACTACTCACTCGCCACACACTCACTTCACTTCGCCCCCCCACTCACGCCCACACTCACTCAACTCACCCCACATGAACTCAACCCCCCCAACAACTCACTCACTCCACTCTAACCTCAACTACACCCACACTCGCCCGCCACACTCACTCACTCGCCCCCCCAACACTCACTCACTCGCCCTTCCCCACTCACTCACTCGCCCCACAACAGCGACATCTCACTCTCATCTCGCCCCCCCAACACACTCACTCACTCGGCCCCCTCACACACTCACGTCAACTCGCAGCCCCGCCACACATCTCACGTCGCCCCCCCACACTTCATTCACCTCGCCCCCCCCACACCATTCACTTCGCCCCCCCACACTCCATTCACTTCGCCCCCCATCACTCATTCACTCGGGCCCCCATGTATCGCACCTCACTCACTTCGCCCGTTCCACACATCACTCACGTCGCCCCCCCCACAGACTCCACTCACTTCGCTCCCCCACACTCATTCACTCGCCCCTGATATCCACACTCACGGGTTCGCCCCCCACACTCAGATACTCGCCCCACACTCACTCCACTCGGCCCCCCCCACACTAACTCACCCCCACCACTCACTCACAGCCCCCCACACTCATTCACACCCGTCACCTCCCCCCACACTCACTCACTCCCCCCACACTAACTCGCCCCCCACACTAACTCCCACCCCCACACTCACTCACCCCCCACACTCACTACTCGCCCCCCCACACTAACATCGCATCCCCACCACACTAACTCACCCCCCAACACTAAAACCTCACCCCACACTCACATCACTCGCCCCCCACTCACTCACATCAACTCCCCCAACACTCACTCACTCACATCACTCCTCCCCCCACTACTCACTCACTCCCCACACTCACTCACCACACTCCCCTCACACCCCCCCACTCACCCCCACACTCACTCACTCCCCCACACTCACTCCTCACTCCCCACACTCACCTCCCCCACACTCACTCACCCCCCCCACACTCCACTCCACTCACTCCCCACACTCCACACTGCTCCCCCACACTCACTCACTCCCCCACACTCACTCACTCACGTCCCCCACTCACTCACTGCACTCCCCCCACACACTCACTCCCCACACTCACTCCACACACTCACTCACTCACCCCCCACTCACTAACTCACCCCCACAACTCACGTCACTCCCCCACACTCAACTCACTCCCCACACTCACTCACCCACCTCCCCCAACACTCACTCACTCCCAATCACTCATCGCCCACATCACTCACTTCACTCCCCCACACTCACGTCACTCTCCATCACTCACCCCCCACTCACTCACCCACTCACTCCACCCCTCCCCCACACTCGCCCCCCACTCACTCACTCCCCCCACACTAACTCACTCCCCCCACACTCACTCTCACTCCCCACTCCCACCACTCCCCCACACTCACTCATCACCCCAACACCACACACAACTCACATCACGTCGCCCCCCACTCACTCACTCCCCCCACTCACTCATCTCACTACTCACCGCCCCACACTCACTCACCTCACTCACTCACTCGCCCCACCTCACTCACTCACTCACTCACTCCCCCACACTCACTCACTCACTTCCCCACACTAACTCACTCCCCCACACTCAACTCATCCCCCACACTCACTCACTCCCCCACACTCACCCACTCACTCCACCACCCCAACATCACCCCCTCACTCACTCCCCCACATCACTTCTCACTCACTCCATCCCCCACACTCACTCACTCACTCCCCACACTCACTCACACTCACTCACACTCACTCCCCACACTCACTCACTCACTCCCCCCACTCACTCACTCACTCACTCCCCCACACTCACTCACTCACTCACTCCCCACACTCACTCACTCCCCCCACTCACTCACTCACTCACTCACTCACTCACTCGAGCCTCTGCAGGTGTCTGACCCTCTGGAGCTGTCCGGTGCTGAAGCTGACTGTGGCTACTGTTTCAGTGACATCAGTGAGTTTTATTAGCGAGTTCAGTATTAATTATAACTCATGGATCATAACTAGCCCCGCCCTCGCGTCCGGGCCCCGCCCCGTGTCCAGGCCCCGCCCGTGTCAGGCCCGCCCCCTCAGCTGCACCTTTCACACTTGAACCTTTCAGAGCCGCTTTTCACACACGATTCCTCTTCATGTTCATTGAAGTCACACTTTTATCATGTTTATTTTGTAACAACAGGTCAAACTCCAGACAATTTCAAACATTTGATTTAGAAGATTCATAACATTTACACATTATTTCAAAAAAGCTATTTTAAAATTTTAAAAGTTTTGTGAAAGATTTAGAAAGAACTTAGCCTCCACCAGTGAACACCAGAACCAGGACCAGGACCAGAACCAGAGCAGAACCAGAGCAGAACCAGAGCAGAACCAGACCCAGGGATGGACCATTATCATCTAACGAGAGTGCTCAGATCAAGAAGAATAAGCAGATGTTTTCATGCAGTAAAAAACAAGCAAAATGAAGCATTAAAAACATCCTCTTTCAGAGAGAAACCAAGCCACACACCAGAAGATCAGCTCAAACTTAACCTTTGACACTGAGACCTTCGACACTGAGACCCTTTGACACCTGAGACTTCGACACTGAGAGACCTTTGACACTGAGACCTTTGACACTGAGACTTTGACTCCGAGACCTTCGACACTCTCGAGACCTTCGACACTCTCGAGACCTTCGACACTCCGAGACCTTCAGATTTAGGGTCCAGATCGACTGGATCCACAAAGAGGTCTCAAAGAAGCTTCAGAACAGAGGTGTGAAAAGGCCCGCCCTGGTGAAAAAAAGCCCCGCCCTGGTGAAAAGGCCCCGCCCTCCAGGGTTAAGCTTTAAGGCCCCGCCCATGTCTGCCCTTTTTGTTCGCAGGTCTGCTTTAGGGGCCTCCATCTGAGGACGTGTTTCAGCTTTATGCTCGAAATGTGGCTGAAGTCTCAACATCAGCTCTGCAAAGATGAGGGTCTAAAGGTCCTCAGCTTTAGGGGGGGTCCAGGTCTCAGCTTTAGGGGGTCCAGGTCAGGTCTCAGCTCAGCTTAGGGGCTCCAGGTCTCAGCTTTAGGGGGCTCCAGGTCTCAGCTTTAGGGGGGGTCTCTTTAGGGGGCAGGTCTCAGCTTTAGGGGGGGCTCCAGGTCTCAGCTTTAGGGGGCTCCAGGTCCAGGTCCAGGTCCTCAGGTCTCAGCTCAGGTTCAGGGGGCTCCAGGGTCTCAGCTTTAGGGGGGTCCAGGTCTCAGCTTTAGGGGGGTCCAGGCTCAGGTCTCAGCTTTAGGGGGGGTCCAGGTCTCAGCTTTAGGGGTCCAGGTCTCAGCTTTAGGTCAGGTCTCAGCTTTAGGGGGCTTTAGGGGGTCCAGGTCTCAGCTTTAGGGGGTCCAGGTCTCAGGTCTAGCTTTAGGGGGGGGTCTCCAGGTCTCAGCTTTAGGGGCTCCAGGTCTCAGCTTTAGGGGGGGGCTCCAGGTCTCAGCTTTAGGGGGGCTCCAGGTCTCAGCTAGCTTTAGGGGGCTCCCAGGTCTCAGCTTTAGGGGGGCTCCAGGTCTCAGCTTTAGGGGGCTCCAGGTCTCAGCTTTAGGGGCTCCTTTAGGTCTCTTAGCTTTAGGGGGCTCCAGGGTCTCAGGGTCCTTTAGGGGCTCCAGGTCTCAGCTTTAGGGGGCTCCAGGTCTCAGCTTTAGGGGGCTCCAGGTCTCAGCTTTAGGGGGGGGCTCCAGGTCTCAGCTTTAGGGGGCTCCAGGTCTCAGCTTTAGGGGGCTTTCACACCACGTAAAGAGCGAGAGGTTCAAATACACAAATAAAACACGATAGAAATGTAAAAATGAAGTTGTTTCAAATTGGACAAAATCAGCTTTTACTTTGGAGTCGTTTCATCAGAGAAAAGAATCCGAGATCAAAGAGTTTTGAGAGTTCAAAGAAAGAAGAGTGGGTCCTTTTTGGTGCCGTGTGCAGCTCGGAGCGGCTCGGAGCGGCTCGGAGCGGCTCGGAGCGGCTCGGAGCGGCTCGAGCGGCTCGGAGCGGCTCGGAGCGGCTCGGAGCGGCTCGGAGCGGCTCGGGGCGGCTCGGAGCGGCTCAAACCAGGCCTGAAACAGAACACAATGTCAAACTCTGAAGCAGCAAAGGAGCCTGGGAGAACCTGACGTGGGCCGAGTTCTTTCTGATCCACAAGTGTTGAACTTTATCATTTTCAAAGCTTCGACTGGCCATTATTTCAGTCTTCCTCCTGAACTTTGACCCTGTGGGATCAGAGGCAGTGCGTGCGCCACCAGCACTGGGGACCACCAGCACTGGGGACCACCAGCACTGGGGACCACCAGCACTGGGGACCACCAGCACTGGGGCCACCACATGGGGACCACCAGCAATGGGGACCACCACATGGGGACCACAGCACAGCTCCACAGGGCTGTGTACTTTCTCTCTGCTCTTCTCCCTCTACACAACCGGACGACTCCACCCTCATCGGGCCTCGGACGGGGAGGAGTCTGTCTACAGGAGGGCGGGGTCCGGCCGGTGTCCTAGTGCAGCGGGAACAACCTGGAGTTCAACGCCCAGAAGACAGTGGAGATGCGCCCTCTGCTGGGAAGGTGATCGGCTGCAGACTTCCATCTCTGCAGGACCTGTACGTCTATTGAGCCACTCCCCTCAGGCAGGAGGCCACTCCCCTCAGGCAGGAGGCCACTCCCCTCAGGCAGGAGGCCACTCCCTCAGGCAGGAGGCCACTCCCCTCAGGCAGGAGGCCACCCCTCAGGCAGGAGGCACTCCCCTCAGGCAGGAGGCCACTCCCCTCAGCAGGAGGCCACTCCCCTCAGGCAGGAGGCCACTCCCCTCAGGCAGGAGGCCACTCCCTCAGGCAGGAGGCCACTCCTTTGAATTCAGACCTTTTTGACATATTTTGCTACTTTTATTCCTCGTTGTGAGTTTTGTTCATTGACAAAAGGCAAAAAAACCGATTGATCCTGAAAAAATAATGTGACTTAAGTTTGTTTAGTTTCTTCTTTGGGTGCGTTTTATGGCGGTTTGTCTCCAAGTGTCACATGACGCATTCTTTAGACTTTATTTCGACTTTAGTATGTGTTTTCGTGCGTTTCACGCTTTTCATGTGTTTCACGTGTTTCGTGCGTTTCACGTGTTTCGTGCGCTTCACGCTTTTCATGTGTTTCACGTGATTCTTTGCATTTCATGTATTCGGTGTGTTTCACATGTTTCGTGCGCTTCGTGCGCTTCGTGCGTTTCACGTGTTCCGTGCATTTCATGTTTTGTGTGTTTCGTGCGTTTCATTTGTTTTGTGCGCTTTATGTGTTTCGTGCGCTTCATGTTTTGTGCGTTTTCACGTGTTTCATGCGTTTCACGTGTTTCGTGCGCTTCACATGTTTCGTGCGTTTCGTGCATTTCGTGCGCTTCACATGTTTCGTGCGTTTCATGTGTTCACTCGCATTGTGTTTTAAACGTGAAGAACAGAAAATGTACGAGAGTCGCCTCAGAGTTTAGAGTTTAGAGTGTGTTTTTACCTTTGACCTGATCCTGGTCAGAGCTGGTGTCTGATTGGCTGGGAGGTTTGTACGGGGGCGGGTCTCGCAGAGGGGGCGGGGCCATATCTGGGTTCTGTTAAAATAAAAAATGGTTCCATTATATTTATTTTATTAACAGCTGGTTACACACACTGAGCGGTGCTGCCCTCTGGTGGACGCTCACAGTTACACACACTGAGCACAGCTGCCCTCTGGTGGACGCTTACGCTCACAGTTACACACACTGAGCTCACGCTGCTTCCCTCTGGTGGACGCTCACAGTTACACACACTGAGCGGTGCTGCCCCCTGGTGGACGCTCACACAGTTACACACACAAACTGAGCGGTACTGCCCCCTGGTGGACGCTAACACAGTTACACACACTGAGCGCTGCTGCCCCTGGTGGACGCTCACACAGTTACACACTGAGCGTCCACCAGGGGGCAGCACCCCTCACACAGTTACACACACTGAGGGGTGCTGTCCCCTGGTGGACACTCACACAGTTTACACACACTGAGCGCGGTGCTGCCCCCTGGTGGACGCTCACACAGTTTACACACACTGAGGGGTGCTGCCCCTGGTGGACGCTCACACAGTTACACACACTGAGCGCAGCTGCCCTCTGGTGGACGCTTACACAGTTACACACACTGAGCGCTGCTTCCCTCTGGTGGACGCTCATACAGTTATACACACTGAGCACAGCTGCCCTCTGGTGGACGCTCACACAGTTACACACACTGAGGGGTGCTGCCCCTGGTGGACGCTCACACAGTTACACACACTGAGCGCTGCTTCCCTCTGGTGGACGCTCATACAGTTACACACACTGAGCACAGCTGCCCTCTGGTGGACGCTCACACAGTTACACACACTGAGCGCCTGCTGCCCCCTGGTGGACGCTCATACAGTTTACACACTGAGCGTCCACCAGGGGGCAGCACCCGTCACACAGTTACACACACTGAGGGGTGCTGCCCCCTGGTGGACGCTCAGACAGTTACACACACTGAGCGCTGCTTCCCTCTGGTGGACGCTCATACAGTTACACACACTGAGCACAGCTGCCCTCTGGTGGACGCTCACACAGTTACACACAAACTGAGCGGTACTGCCCCCTGGTGGACGCTCACACAGTTACACACTGAGCGTCCACCAGGGGGCAGCACCCGTCACACAGTTACACACACTGAGGGTGCTGCCCCCTGTGGACACACACAGTTACACACACTGAGGGGTGCTGCCCCTGGTGGACGCTCACACAGTTACACACACTGAGGGGTGCTGCCCCCTGGTGGACGCTCACACAGTTACACACACTGAGCCCTGCTTCCCTCTGGTGGACGCTCACACAGTTACACACACTGAGCGCTGCTTCCCTCTGGTGGACACTCACACAGTTACACACACTGAGGGGTGCTGCCCCCTGGTGGACGCTCACCGGAGACTCGCTCCTTTTGGCTCGGTGTTTGCTGTAAGTCGGAGCCAGAACGGACACGGGCTGAAACAAACACAATACAAGGAAAATAAAGCTTCAACAATAAAATCTGACATTAACCAGAAAAACAGGAGATAAAAAGTACAAAAGGCAGTTTAATTCACATTTTTTATATTTTGTGTGTCATCGCAACATTCTCTTCAATATGTTTAATTTGACTCTCATGTTCCGGAAGTAAATCGCTTCAAACGGATCATTTTAAATTACACAAAAATACAATTTATAATTATTCTGATTCTTTGGGTAAAGTTTGGTCCAGACTTTAGAGTGTTTCAACTCATGTTTTAAACTGTTTATTATTATTGATAAGAAAGATCAGTGTTTTTACCCGTGGCGCGTTGGACAGACTCTGAACCACAAACAGAACCGGACTCTGGGAGGATTTGATCGCCTTCACAGCATCTTCATGAGATGCTGTCCTCAAGTCCACCCCATTCACCTGGAACAAGACCGGGTTAAGACCGGGTTTAGACCGGCTTTAGTTCGTGTTCAGTCCTTGCTTTAGACCCAGTCTCAGCCCTGTTTCTGTCCTGGTCCAGGTCCTGGTCTCAGTCCTGATCTTGGTCTCAGTCCTGGTCCTGGTATCACCTCCAGGATCTTGTCCCCGGTCTTCAGGCTCTGGCTCGGTCCTGGCCCTAGTCTCGGTCCTGGTCTCGGTCCTGGTCTCGGTCTCGGTCCTGGTCTCGGTCCTGGTCTCGGTGCTGGTCTCGGTGCTTGGTCTCGGTGGCTGGTCTCGGTCCTCGGTCCTGGTCTCGGTCACGGTCTGTCTCGTCTGGTCGTCTGGTCTCGGTCCTGGTCTCGGTCCTGTCTCGGTCCTCGGTCCTGGTCTCGGTCCTGGTCTCGGTCCTGGTCTCTCCGGTCTCGGTCCTGGTCTCGGTCCTGGTCTCTGGTCTCTCGGTCTGGTCTCTGGTCCTGGTCTCGGTCCTGGTCTGGTCCTGGTCTCGGTCTCGGCCCTGGTCTCGGTCCTGGCCCTGGTCCTGGTCCTGGTCTCGGTCCTGGTCCTGGTCCTGTCTCGGCCTGGTCTCTGGTCCTGGTCCTGGTCCTGGTTCTGGTCCTGGTCTCGGTCCTGGTCCTGGTCTCGGTCCCTGGTCTCGGTCTGGTCCTGGTCTGGTCTGGTCCTCTGTCTCGTCCTGGTCTCGGTCCTGGTCCTGGTCCTGGTCTCGGTCCTGGTCTCGGTCCTGGCCCTGGTCTCTGGTCCTGGTCCTGGTCTCGGCCCTGGTCTCGGTCCTGGTCCTGGTCCTGGCCCTGGTCTCTGGTCCTGGTCTCGGTCCTGGTCCTGGTCCTGGTCTCGGTCCTGGTCTCGGTCCTGGCCCTGGTCTCGGTCTGGTCTCGGTCCTGGTCCTCTGGTCCTGGTCTGGTCTCGGGTCCTCGTCCTGGTCTCTGGTCCTGGCCTGGTCCTCGGTCCTGGTCTCGGTCCTGGTCGGTCTGGTCCTGGTCCTGGTCTGTCCTGGTCTCGGTCCTGGTCTCGGTCCTCGGTCCTGGTCCTCGGTCCTGGTCTGTCCTCGGGTCTGGTCTGGTCTCGGTCTGGTCTCGGTCCTGGTCTCGGTCCTGGTCTCGGTCCTGGTTCTCGGTCCTGGTCCTGGTCTCGGTCCCTGGTCCTCTGGTCTCGGTCCTGGCCCTGGTCCTGGTCCTGGTCTCGTCCTGGTCTCGGTCCTGGTCCTGGTCTCGTCCTGGGTCTCGGTCCTGGCTCAGGTCCTGGTCCTGGTCTCACCTCCAGGATCTTGTCCCCGGTCTTCAGGCTCTGGCTCAGATCTGCTGGACTCTGTTTCAGAACTTGTTTGATGAAAATCCCCTTCAGCTCCTCGCCGTTTCTGAGGCGTTTGATCACATGACGCCCTCCGACGATACTGAGGCCGAGTGATTGTCCAGGCTCCACCCACACCTGCACCCTGAGCCAATCACAAATGAGAACGAGTTTTAAAGTTTTAACAAAGGTCGCTCGCCCCCCAGGACATGCCCCGCCCCACAGCATCAAGACAATGGTGCATGTCGAACCTTCTCGGAGGTCCCCAGTGACTGAAGGCCGGAGTCTCCTCTCCCTCTCCATCTTCTCGCTCTGGAAGGTCTCTGAAACAACACACGGTAAACGGGACTGAAACACAAAACGGGACTGAAACACACGGTAAACGGACTGAAACACACGGTAAAGGGGACTGAAACACGCCGGAAACGGGACTGAAACACGCCGGGAAACACGGGACTGAAACACGCCGGAAACGGGACTGAAAACACGCCGGAAACGGGACTGAAACACAACCGGGACTGAAAACGGGACTGAAACACGCCGGAAACGGGACTGAACACGCGGAACCGAGACTGAAAACACGCCGGAACCGGGACTGAAAACACAAGCCGGAAACGGACTGAAACACGCCGGAAACGGGACTGAAACACGGAAACGGGACTGAAACACGCCACCTGGAAACACGGGACTGAAACACACACGGAAACGGGACTGAAACACACGGTAAACGGACTGAAACACACACGGTAAAGGGGACTGAAACACGCCGGAAACGGGACTGAAAACACGCCGGAAACGGGACTGAAACACGCCGGAAACGGGACTGAAACACGCCGGAAACGGGACTGAAAACACGCCGGAAACGGGACTGGAAACACACGCCGGAAACGGGACTGAAACACGCCGGAAACGGGACTGAAACACGAAACCGGAAACCGGGACTGAAACACGCCGGAAACGGGACTGAAAACGGGACTGAAACACGCCGGAAACGGGACTGAAACACGCCGGAAGCGGGACTGAAACACACCGGAACACGGGACTGAAACACACCGGAAACGGGACTGAAACACACAGGAAACGGGACTGAAACACGCGGGTAAACGGGACTGAAAACACGGAAACCAGAAACGGGACTGAAACACACGGTAAAGGGGACTGAAACACGCCGGAAACAGGACTGAAACACGCCGGAAACGGGACTGAACACGCCGGAAAACGGGACTGAAACACGCCGGAAACGGGACTGAAACACGCAGGAAACGGACTGAAACACGCCGGAAACGGGACTGAATCACGAAACGGCTGTAAACGGGACTGAAAACCACGGGAAACGGACTGAAACACGCAGGAAACGGGACTGAAACACGCAGGAAACGGGACTGAAACACACGCGGTAAACGGGACTGAAACACACCGGAAACGGGACTGAAACACACGGTAAAGGGGACTGAAACACGCCGGAAACACGCCGGAAACGGGACTGAAACACGCCGGAAACGGGACTGAAACACCGGAAACGGGACTTGAAACACGCCGGAAACGGGGACTGGAAACACGCAGGAAACGGGACTGGGAAACACGCCGGAAACGGGACTGGAATCACGCAGTAAAACGGGACTGAAACACGCAGGAAACGGGACTGAAACACGCAGGAAAGGGACTGAAACACGCAGGAAATGGGACTGAAACACGCCAGAAACGGGACTGAAAACACGCGGGAAACGGGACTGAACACGCGGCAAACGGGACTGAACACACGGAAACAGGACTGAAACACGCCGGAAACGGGACTGAAACACGAAACACCGGAAACAGGACTGAAACACGCCGGAAACGGGACTGAAACACGCAGGAAACCGGACTGAAACACGCCGGAAACGGGACTGAAACACATGGACTGATACACCGGAAACGGGACTGAAACACACAGGAAACGGGACTGAACACACACGGAAACGGGACTGAAAACACCCGGAAACGGGACTGAAACACACGGAAACGGGACTGGAAAACACGGAACAGGAAACGGGACTGAAACACACCGACTGAAACGGAAACGGGACTGAAAACACACAGGAAACGGGACTGAAACAACAGGAAACGGACTGAAACACACCGGAAACGGGGACTGAAACACACACAGGAAACGGGACTGAAACAACAGGACACACGGGACTGAAACACACGGAAACGGACTGGAAACGGGACTGAAACCACACGGAAAACGGAAACGGGACTGAAACACACGGAAACGGGACTGAAACACGCGGTAAACGGGACTGAAAAAACGGGACTGAAACACGCCGGAACGGGACTGAACGGGACACACACCGGAAACGGGACTGAAAACACACAGGAAACGGGACTGAAAACACACCAGGAAACGGGACTGAAACACACGCGGAAACGGGGAACGGGACTGAAACACACGGGAAACGGGGACTGAAACACGCGGGAAACGGGACTGAAACACGCAGGAAACGGGACTGAAACACGCAGGAAACAGGACTGAAACACGCGGGAAACGGGACTGAAACACACAGGAAACAGGACTCTGATTGGCTGCTGGAGCTCTCTCACCTTTGGGCTCCCCTGATTGGTGGATAGGTGGCCGCCTGGCCCCGCCTCCTTCGTCGCTCGGTGCTCACGACTCGCACTGATCTAAAAGAACACAATTATGCCTCGTGTTCAGTGCAGTCAGTGTGGTGAGCAGCAGGTGGCGCTGTGGCTCTGTGATACTCACTCTGTGTCAGTGTCGGTCAGCGTGAGCTCCGAGTCGGCCTCGCTCCAGTCTGAAACAGCAGAACGTGTCAGATGCCCTCCCCGTGTGCCACATGCCCTCCCCGTGGCCAGATGCCTCCCTGTGGCACATGCCCTCCGTGTGCCACATGCCCTCCCGTGTGCCAACATGCCCTCCGTTGCAATGCCCTCCCGTGTGCCACATGCCCTCCCTTGTCCCATGCCCTCCCCGTGTGCCAATGCCCCCCCCAGTGTGCCCTGCCCCCCCCTGTGCCACATGTCCCGTGTGCCACATCCCTCCCGTGTGCCACATGCCCTCCCGTGTGCCAGATGCCCTCCCGTGTGTCATGCCCTCCCCGATGTGTCAGATGCCCTCCCCGTGTGTCAAGCCCAGATGCCCTCCCGTGTGTCAGATGCCTCCCCGGTGTCAGATGCCCTCCCGTTGTTCAATGCCCCCCCGTCCAGATGCCCTCCCCGTGTGCCACATGCCCAGATCCCCGGTGTGAATGTGCCACAGATGCCCTCCCCTGTGCCACATGCCCTCCCGTGTGCCACATGCCCTCCCCGTGTGCCAATCCCTCCCGTGGCCATGCCCTCCCCGTTGCCAGTTGGTGCCCTCCGTGTGCAGTGCCCTCCCCGTGTGTCAGATGCCCGTGTGCCCGTGTGCCAGATTAGATGCCCTCCCCGTGTCAGATGCCCTCCCCGTGTGCCAGATGCCCTCCCCGTGTGCCACATCCCTCCCCGTGTGCAATGCCCTCCCGTGCCAGATGCCCTCCCCGTGTCAATGCCCTCCCCGTGGTCAGATGCCCTCCCGTGTGTCAGATGCCCACCCGTGTCAGATGCCCTCCCCGTGTGTCAGATGCCCTCCCCTGTGTGCCAGATGCCCCCGCTCCCAGGCCCTCCCCGTGTGTCAGATGCCCTCCCCGTGTGTCAGATGCCTCCCCTGTCAGAGTCCCCGTGTCATGTCAGATGCCCTCCCCGTGTCAGATGCCTCCCGATGCCACATGCCCTCCCGTGTGCCAGATGCCCTTCCTGACCTCTTCTCGCAGACGTCACAGACTCGGGGTCAGAGTCCAGTTTTATCTTGTTGCTGCGTCTGAAAAACAGAAATTCACTTTTATCAAAAGTTAAACATAAATATTATTATATTACATTGTTTTGTTTGGGACAAAGCGAACCACATGTTGACAAAGCGAAGAAGGCCACACAAGGACAAAGCGAAGGGCCACATGTTACGGAACGGACAAAGCGAAGGGCCACATGTTGGGACAGGACAAAGAAGGGCCACTGTGCCACGTTGCGGACAGACAAAGCGAAGGGCCACATGTTACGACAGGACAAAGCGAAAGGCCACATGTACCGACAAAGAAAGGGCCACATGTTACGGACAGGACAAAGCGAAGGGCCACATGTTGCGGACAAACGAAGGGCCACATGTTACGGACAAAGCGAAGGGCCACATGTTACGACAAAGCGAGGCCACATGTCGGACAAGCGAAGGCCACATGTACAAAGCGAGGGCCACGCGGACAAAGCGATGGGCCACATGTTGCGCGACAAAGCGAAGGGCACATGTTGCGGACAAAGCGAAGGGGCCACATGTTGCGGACAAAGCGATGGGCCACATGTTGCGGACAGGACAAAGCGAAGGGCCACATGTTACGGACAAAGCGATGGGCCACATGTTAGACAGAGACAATTGACTCCAACTCTGTCGACTCTTTTTCACCCAGACGCCAGAGTCACATGACTCGCGGTGAGGAGTGAGTGTGAACTGCTCTGTGCAGACTGGTGGTCTCCCTAACACTCACCTCTGAGCATTTGACCTCTGACCCTTTGCCCCTCCCCAGAGAGCGTCTCCACTCGTCCCAGCTTGGAGGAGGCGGCCTCTGCTCATCCTCCTCCTCTTCTCTGGTTTTACTCTGTGTCACTTCCTGTTGCTCGTCCACCGCCATCTCCCGGTCCCTGGCAGGTGAAAGGTCAGGGGTCACAGGGGTCGCAGAGGAGTAACGAGGAAGTCCTCCATCCAGGATCAGCTCCGGCTCGTTGTCGTCCTCCAGGTTTGAGGGAAAAGACTGAACGTCGTCCAGAGAAACCTGAAAAAACATTTAGAGTTTCAGAATTCAAAGTTGTGGAATTGTTTGTCTTTAAAGTCACATGTCTCCTGTATTATCGACTTATATTAAGCTTTATATAAACATGTGCTTCCAGCGTGTCGTCGTTCCTCACACACATCTTCAGCGTGTCGTCGTTCCTCACTCACATCTCAGCGCGTCACTGTCCTCACACAGATCCTCAGCCTGTCGTCGTTCCTCACACAGATTTCAGCGAGTCACTGTTCTCCTCACCAGATCTTCAGCCTGTCGTCGTTCCTCACACACAGCTTCAGTCGTCGTCACACAGATCTTCAGCTGTTCGTTTCTCACACAGCTTCAGCGCGTCGTCGTTCCTCACACATCTTCAGCGTCGTTCCTCACACAATCTTCAGCGTGTCGTCGTTCCTTTTCCTCACACAAGATCTTCAGCCGTCGTCGTTCCTCACACAGATCTCAGCGCTCGTCAGTTTCCTCACACAGATCTTCAGCGCGTCGTCGTTCCTCACACACATCTTCAGCGTGTCCTCGTTCCTCACACAGATCTTCAGCGCGTCACTGTTCCTCACACAGATTCTTCAGCTTGCGCTCACACAGTGTCGCACAGTTCCTCCTCACACAGATCTTCAGCCTGTCGTCTTCCTCACACAGATCTTCACCTGTCGTCTGTTCCTCACACATCTTCAGCGCGTCACTGTTCCTCACACAGATCTTCAGCGTCGATTCTTCAGCCTCGTCGTTCCTCACACAGATCTTCAGCGCGTCACGTTCCTCACACAGAATCTTCAGCCGTCGTCGTTCCTCACACAGATCTTCAGCGCGTCGTCGTTCCTCACACAGATCTTCAGCGTTCCGTCGTTCCTCACACAGATCTTCAGCGTCGTTCCTCACACAGACTTCAGCCGTCACTGTTCCTCACACAGATCTTCAGCGTCTGTCGTCGTTCCTCACACAATCTTCAGCTTTGTTCCCACACAGACTTCAGCGCGTCGTCGTTCCTCACACAGATCTTCAGCGTGTCGTCGTTCCTCACACAGATCTTCAGCGTGTCGTCGTTCCTCACACAGATCTTCAGCGTGTTCGTCGTTCCTCACACAGATCTTCAGCGTGTCGTCGTTCCCACACAGATCTTTCAGCGTGTCGTCGTTTCCTCCTCACACAGATCTTCAGCGTGTCGTCTTTCCTCACACCAGAGGTCGTCGTTCTTCACACAGATCTTCAGCTGTGTCCTCGTTCCTCACACAGATCTTCAGCGTGTCCTTGTTCCTCACAAGATCTTCAGCTGTCCGTCGTTCCTCACACAGATCTTCAGCGCGTCACTGTTTCTCACACAATCTTCAGCCTGTCGTCGTTCTCACACAGATCTTCACACGATCTTCACTGTTCCTCACACAGATCTTCAGCTCGTCGTTCCTCACACAGATCTTCAGCGTCGTCGTTCCTCACACAGATCTTCAGCGTGTCGTCGTTCCTCACACAATCTTCACGTCGTCGTTCCTCACACAGATCTTTTTTCTCTGCTTGGATTAGTCTTTCCACATGGTTGTTTCAGAAATAAGAATCAGTTGGTTTAAATACTGAAAGATCATCACCTGCAGCAGTTCTCCAGTAGGAGGCGCCACCAGGGCCAACCCGAACCCTGGATTCATCTCTACAATATTGGTCCAAAGTCTGAAAACGTGTCCATTTCCAAATCAAATCTGAATGTTATTTGTTCCATTTGCCTGATGTCTGTCCCTACGTCAGTCCAGTCCTTGATCACAGTCACAATAACTCCTTATTTGTTAATCAACATGTTTTCATGGGAATGTTGCTTTAGCGGTAATATTCCACAGGACGGCATTAAGCTTCCACATCTCCATGAAGAATGTTCAGAATGTGGTTTGACTTTCTAGTTCCATCAAATCAGCTCGAGAAGGTTCTTGCCCAAAGCACTGCCAAATACAACACGTCATCGCAACTCATCGATCGCATGATCGAGTGATAGTTCATGCTCATGTTCCAAAACACGCTTTATGACTGAACGATGATCACTGGTGACATGAGTCAAACTGTCTGATCTTCAGCTGCTTCAAACGGCCTTTCAAACACCAACATTTCACCTTTTTATTATTTAAATCATGTTTTTAAAAAGAACATTCAGATCATTTGTAGTTTTGCAAAAAAAAAAGTTTCCTGGAGCTGAACTTCAGTGGAGGAGACGGAGGTGAAGAACATTTAGTTCCTCTCGTTTCCTGGAGCTGAACTTCAGTGGAAGAGACTGAGGTGAAGAACATTTAGTTCCTCTCGTTTCCTGGAGCTGAACTTCAGTGGAGGAGACTGAGGTGAAGAACATTTAGTTCCTCTCGTTTCCTGGGAGCTGAACTTCAGTGGAGGAGACGGAGGTGAAGAACATTTAGATCAAAGAACGAGCCTCGTCAGCAAAAACCATTAAGTCCAAATATTAACGAGGACATTTGTGAGAGACGGGATGTTTTAATCAGAGCTAATGTCTCGAAAGAGAGGAAGAGGAGAAGCAGAGGAGGAGGAGAGAGAAGGAGGAGAGGAAAAGAAGAGGAAAAGAGAAGGAGAGGAGAGAGAGAGAAGAGAGAGAGGAGAGGAAGAGAGAAGAGAAGGAGAGGAATTTATCATATTTGCAATAGTATTTGCAGTAGTAGTATTTGCAGTAGTAGTATTTGCAGTAGTAGTATTTGCAGTAGTAGTATTTGCAGTAGTAGTATTTGCAGTAGTAGTTTTTGCAGTAGTAGTATTTGCAGTAGTAGTAGTAGAGTATGTGGTGCAGAGCTTGTCCTGGAGAAACCTCTGAGTTTAAAGAGATGAGTCTGAGACAGCACTTTATCAAAAGTCTGACTCAGCACAAAATATACTGCGTTCTACAGTTTAGAGGAGAAAAGAGGATGCAATATACTCTGTCTACGCTCTACACAAGAACGCTCTACACAGGCCGCGCTCTACACAGGCCCGCTCTACACACGCGCTTCAGGGCCCGCTCTACACAGGCCGCGGCTCTTACACAGGCCGCGCTCTACACAGGCCGCGCTCTACACAGGCCGCGCTCTCAGGCCGGTACACAGACCGCTCTACACAGCCGCGCTCTCACAGGCCGCGCTCTACACAGCTCTACACACGCGCTCTACACAGGCCGCGCTCTACAAAGACCACACTCTACACTTGAATCTGAAAACAAAAAGGGAGGAGGTGTGTGTGCTTTTGTTAGAGATGAAATAGTTCCCCACAGGTTGTCCTTTGGGTGTTTTCAACATTTGAGTATGAAGCCTTTAAAATGGAGCTAAAACAGTCTCCATCCATTCTCTTCATTGTTTTATACAAGCCTCCTCAGCACTGCAAAAGTTTTATTGATGATTTTACTGAGATGTTTCAGTCGTATGCACAGACTTTGATGGTTTGGTAATAACAGGTGATTTCAATGTTCATGTTGATAATATCTGTGACAGAAACGCTAAAGAGCTTCATGCTGTCCTTGAAACTTTCGGTCTTGCTCAGCGCGTGAGTGGCCCCACCCACAGCAGAGTGGCCCCACCCACAGCAGAGTGGCCCCACCCACAGCAGAGTGGCCCCACCCACAGCAGAGGGCACACTCTAGATCTTCTAATTACAAAAGGGGTTAATATTTCAAACGTCAATGTGGTCGATGTTGCTCTGTCTGATCATTTCTGTGTCTTCTTTGACCTGTCTGTTTTTCCCCAAACCACGGCTGTCCTGCAGTTCCGGAGGAGACACATAAATACAGCACGGGAAAACGTTTATGGAAATGATTAACTTTAAAGTCTCATGTTCTAATGTAAATGATTTGTTGAACTCTGTTACATCTAGTGTTTTGAATGTACTCGACACCATTGCCCCTATGAAGGCTAAAATTGTTAAAAAATAAGCAAAGGCGCCATGGAGAAATGATGATTCGGTCAGGGCACAGAAAAGGCGTGCCGCCGGGCCGAACAAACATGGCGAAAGTCGAAGCTCCAGGTTCAGAAAGAGATTTACAGAGAGAAGTTGTACATGTACAACCTCATTTATGTAGAACTAGTTTTTGAAATAATTGGAAGCTGCAGTAACAACTGGCGTGTCCTGTTGCCACAGTAACAGATGAACAACCCTCCAGCTCAGCTGCCGTTAGAACTCATTTCCACATCCAAGTGTATGAGTTTGCATTATTTCTTTAATGACCCTCAAACCACTACACACTTAGAGCTGACTCACTTTGCACCTGTAACTGACAAACTGTCCAGGAATCATCACCAGCCTGAGTTCATCTACATGCTGCCTCCATGTGGACCTCCAGATTTCTAAAGTCTGTGCTGAACAGTTTGTTAGCACCACTCACTCACAGTTAACATGTCGCTTCAATCTGGAACATTCCCAATGTCTTTGACAATGTCTTTGTTTAGATCTGAGCGCTGCTTTTGACACTGTCGATCATGGACCCTCTTACAGAGACTAGAGGACTGGGTGGCATCACTGGCACTGCCCTAAACTAGTTAAAGTCCTATCTGGAAGACAGGAAATTCTTTATCAAATTGGTAACTGTGTCTCAGACCAGATGCCCTGACCTGTGGGTGCCCCAAGGGTCAATCCTGGGACCCCTTCTGTTCAACCTCTACATCAGGGTGGGCAGTTATTTTTCGTCGAGGGCCATATTGGAATCCAGGCGAGTGCGGGGGGCCGGCCCGCGATCATTGGTGTAAAAAAATTCTTATCATTATAAGCACTTTTCTGTAAAATCTGTCTACTGAATCTATTATTCATTCATTTCATGTGTCTTTATTAAGGACACAAGTGCAGACACATGTTAGCTCCAAGACAGTTAAAAATAAAGAAACTAAGAGTAAAACAACATATGATCCCCAGGGGGAGAGGGCCGATTAAAACAGGCGAGGGCCTGATCCGGCCCCTGGGGCCGCAAATGCCCAGGTGTGCATGTAGCATGTAGGTCTACATGCTGCCGTTAGGTCAGGTGATACGCAGCGAGAATGTGTCTATCACAATGATGCAGACGACACTCAGATCTATTTTCACTGACGGCAGGTGAATATGGACCAGTGGATTCACTCTGTCACTGCATCCAACAGATCAGTGTGTGGATGAAAACAACTTTCTCCAGCTGAACTCAGACAAGACTGAAATCATCGTCTTTGACCCACAAAACAAAGAGAAAGGTTAGTCCTCCATCTCCAGAGTCTCCTCCAGAGTCTCCTCCAGAGTCTCCTCCAGAGTCTCCTCAGAGTCTCCTCCGAGTCCTCCTCCAGAGTCTCGCTCTAAAACCTAAAATCCAGTTAGAACTCCGGGGGTGATAATGGACTCAGACTTGGACTTTAAACACGTCAGATCAATCAATCAGCAGTTTTTACATCTAAAACATGTCCAAATCAAACCAGACTGAGCACAGAGCGAAAGACACGTTCTGATCTTTGAGACAGTTCTGTAAGAAGCATTACCTGTTCTCCACCTGCTCCTGGTTTCCTGCCTCCACCTGCAAAAGAAAAAGACATTAACCTTTGACCTACACACCCCTCAATATTAAGAAACTAACACTTTATGTTCAAGATTATATCTTTTAGTCCCCTTCTAGTCCCCATCTAGTCCCATCTAGTCCCATCTAGTCCCCATCTAGTCCCCTTCTAAGTCCCCATTAGTCTAGTCCCCATCCTAGTCCCCATCTATCTAGTCCCCATTATCTAGTCCTTCTAGTCTAGTCCCCTTCTAGTCCCCTCTAGTCTAGTCGCTCTAGTCCCCTAGTCCATCTAGTCTAGTCCCCTTCTAGTCCCCATTAGTCCCCTTCTAGTCCCCATCTAGCCCCTTCTAGTCCCCTTCTAGTCCCTTCTAGTCCCCTTCTAGTTCTAGTCCCCCTTCTAGTCCCTTCTAGTCTAGTCCCCTTCTAGTCCCCCTAGTCCCTTCTATCCCCATCTAGTCCCCTTCTAGTCCCTTCTAGTCCCCTTCTCTAGTCCCCTTCTAGTCCCCTTCTAGTCTCCCTTCTAGTCTAGTCCCCTTCGAGTCCCGGCTCAGTACCCAGAGGCTTCCTGATGCCGATCCTCACGCGTCCAGCGGGGGCAGTCTTGAGCACGTCCACAGCCTCAGACAGAGAAAGGTCACAGAGCTGAGACGAGTTCACCCCATACGACCTGATCCCCGGGCAACAGACGCCCGCTCCGCTCCGCAGACCGCCCTGGACCAGAGACCGGACACCATGACACAGCGACCAGGGTCCAGAGGGTCCTGAGAGAGAGAGAGAGGGTTAAACCTGGACCAGAGACCGGCTCCTGATCTAGATTAATCTCTGGATCTGAGTCGGATCCCGGTCCAGCTCTGAGTCTGGATCCCGGTCCAGCTCTGAGTCTGGATCCCGGTCCAGCTCTGAGTCTGGATCCCGGTCCAGCTCTGAGTCTGGATCCCCGGTCCTCTGAGCCTGGATCCCTGGATCCTGGTGATCCTGGTCCAGCTTGAGTCTGGATCGGGTCCCCTGCTGAGCCTGGGTCCAGCCTGGATCTAGATGGATCCTGGTCCAGCTCTGAGTCTGGATCCTGGTCTAGATGGATCCTGGTCCAGCTCTGAGTCTGGATCCCGGTCCAGCTCTGAGCCTGGATCCCGGTCTTAGTGGATCCCGGTCCAGCTCTGAGTCTGGATCAGAAGACATTCTGAAAGTTTAAACCTTTGGGAGACTCGAAACTTCCCGTTGTCGATGTCTGAAACTTCACATGACACAAAACGCTCAAACTGAACCAAACTGAACCGAACTGAACCGAACGGAGCCAAACTGAAGCGAGCTGCAGCCGCGCATCCCTGAACTCTGTCCGCGAACACACACTTGGACTCGGGCCTAGAACGCGCTCCTCGTTCCTCCAGAACCGCGCTTCTGAAAACACGGAGCTTCTGCCAGAAAATGTTTGACTGTGAGCCAGAACAACCCGCAGTGCTTCCAGGTGCAGTCAGGGGGCGCCGCTCCTCAGACTGCAGCCGAGAAGCGCCGCCTGTCAATCAAACGTCACAGTCGGAGCTCCAATCCGACCTTTGACCCTGAAGTTTCACAAACAAACGTCTCCAGGAGGAAATAAGTTTAGGCCCCAAAGTTTGGAGTCTGAAACTAAAGTTCCATTCAGAAGTTACGGTTTAAACTAAACAACCTGACCCCAGCGCTCCCGACAGGGTCTGCGCTCCCTGACAGGGTGCGGCTCCCGACAGGGTCTGCGGCTGGGGGGACAGGGTCTGCGGCTCCCGACAGGACGCTCTGCGGCTCGGGGGACGCTCCCGACAGGACGCTCTGACGGTCCTGCTGCTCCCGAACGGCTCCCGACAGTGCTCTGACAGGGTCTGCGGGGGACGCTCCCGACAGGGTCTGCGGCTCGGGACGCTCCCGACAGGGTCGGCGGCTCGTCCCGAATAATCCAATCTCCAAAGACGAGGTCGCCCTGTCTAGAAAAACTTTTTTTTTAACTCTTGTAATTCAACTGTTCATATTTTCTCTCAGTACTAATGGACTGCGTTTACAGGTCTAACCCGGGTCTAAACGGGTCTAAACCGGGTAAAACCGGTCTAAACGGGTCCTAAACGGGTCTAAACCACCGTTCCCTTTCTTCTTTACAGTTATAGTTTCTCTTAAATCTGGACGTTTTTAGACTCGCGGTTCTGAGGGAAAGGTTTTGGCTCAAATCAACGCCCGAGGAATGAACAGCAAAGAGAGACGGAGTTGAAGACAGGGAGGGGGGGGAGGGAGGGGAGAGGGGGTGGGGGAGAGGAGGGAGGAGAAGGGGAGGGAGGAGGGAGGAGAGGGGGAGGGAAGAGGGGGGAGGAGGGGGAGGAGGGGGGAGAGGGGGGGAAGGGAGGAGGAGAGGGAGGAGGGGGAGGGGAGGAGAAGGGGAGGGAAGAGGGGGAGAGGGGGGGAGAGGGGAGGAGGGAGGAGAGAGGAGAGGGAGGAGGGGGAGGAGAAGAGGGAGGGAAGAGGAGAGAGGGAGGGAGGAGGGAGGGAGGAGAGAGGGGAGGAGGGAGGGAAGAGGGAGGGGAGGGAAGAGAGGGAGGAGGGAGGGGAGGAGGAGAAGAGGTGGGGGGGGGAGACGAGGAGAGGGAGGGTAGCGAGGAGAGGAGAGGGAGGAAGGAGGAAGGGGAGGAGAGGAGGAAGGAGAGGGAGGAGAAGAGGTGGGAGGGAGGGAAGAGGAGGGGGATAGAGGAGGAGGCGGAGAAACGCTGTGTGACGCCGGAAGTGTTAGTTTATTTTTAAAGCTCGTTGTTCTTCAGGACTCGACTCACGCTTCAGTTCTGATCTGACGGAGCTGCAGCGACCGGGGCAGACCAGCAGATCGAGCTGCGCTGCTCACCTGCAGGTCCGACCAGATAAGTGAAGGATGAAGAGTCCAGAGTTTATGAAAACATCTCTGTGCACGACTTAAAGTCTTGATGCTTTCTGAACTCTACATTATTATTTATTATTATTATTATTATTATTATTATTATTATTATTATATTAATTATTAATTATAATATTATTATTATTAGAAAGTTCAGCCGTGAAACACAAAAAGAGTCAAGTCAATGCAACAGTAAAAGAGGCGGCGCTTTCATACAAACGATCTCTTGTTTCTGTCACTGCTCTTTAGAGTTCACCTTTAAAAACCTGTGGGACTCAGACTTTAGACCTCACACTTTAGACCTGACCTCACACTTTAGACCTCACTTTAGACCTCACACTTAAGACCTCACACTTTAGACCTCACACTTTTGACCTCAATAGACTCCAGACATAAAAGAGAGCGGCTTTCGATACAAACGACTTTAGACCTCTTGTTTCTCAGTCACACTTAGCTCTTTAGACCTCAGAGTCACACTTCAGACCTCACAAAGACAGACTTTGTCACACTTTAAGCTCACAGCTTTTGTAGACCTAGACTTTTAGACCTCAGACTTTAGACCTCACACTTTAGACCTCAGACCTCACACTTTAGACCTCACACTTTGCACACTTAGACCTCAGACCTTAGACTTTAGACTCACACTTTAGACCTCACACACTTTAACCTCACACTTTAGACCTTGCACACTTAGACCTCAGACTTTAGACCTCACACTTCTCATTTAGACTCACACTTTAGACCTCACACTTTTCACCTCACTAACCGTAGACTTTAGACCTCACACTTAACTTTGACCTCACACTTAGACCTCACCACTTTAGACCTAGACTTTAGACCTTAGACTTAGACCTTAGACTTAGACTTAGAGAGACCTCAGACCTTAGACTAGATTAGACTCAGACCTTAGACCTTCAGACTTAGACCTCAGACCTTAGACCTCAGACCTTCAGACTTCAGACTTAGACTTCAGACCTTAGACCTCAGACACTTAGACTTAGACCTCAGACCTTAGACTTCAGACCTTAGACTTCAAGACCTTAGACTTCAGACCTTCAGACCTAGACCTCAGACCTCAGACAGACCTCAGACCTTAGACCTCAGACCTTAGACCTAGACCTAGAAGATCACAGCTTTAGAACCTCAGCACTTAGACCTCACACTTTTAGACCTAGATTAGACCTCACACTTTAGACCTCACACTTTAGACTCCTTAGACCTTAGACCTCACACTTTAGACCTCACACTTTAGACCTCACACCTTTAGACCTCACTTTAGACCTTTAGACCTAGACCTTAGACCTCACTTTAGACCTCACACCTTTAGACCTCACACTTTAGACCTCACACTTTAAACCTCAGACTTTAGACCTCACAACTTTAGACCTCACACTTTAGACCTCAGACTTTAAACCTTAGACCTCACACTTTAGACCTTTAGACCTTTACACTCACTTTAGACCTCAGACTAGACCTCAGACTTTAGACCTCAGACCTTAGACCTTCAGACCTTTTAGACTTCAGACCTTAGACCTCAGACCTTTGACCTCAGACTTTAGACCTCAGACTTGACCTCAGACCTAGACCACAGACCTTAGACCACAGACCTTAGACCACAGACCTTAGACCTCAGACCTTAGACCTCAGACCTTAGACTCAGACCTTAGACCCAGACTTAGACCTTAGACCTTAGACCTTCAGACCTTAGACCTTAGACTCAGACCTTAGACTTCAGACCTTAGACCTCAGACCTTTAGACCTCAGACCTTAGACCTCACCTTAGACACTTTAGACCTTCAGACCTTAGACTTCAGACTTAGACTTCAGACCTAGACCTCAGACTAGACCTCTTAGACCTTTAGACCTCAGACCTTAGACCTCAGACCTTCAGACCTCAAGACCTTAGACCTTCAGACCTTAGACCTCAGACCTTAGACTTCAGACTTAGACCTCAGACCTTAGACCTCAGACCTTAGACCTCAGACCTTAGACCTCAGACCTTAGACCTCAGACCTTAGACCTTCAGACCTTAGACTTCAGACCTTAGACTTCAGACCTTAGACCTTAGACTTCAGACCTTAGACCTTCAGACCTTAGACCTCAGACCTTAGACTTCAGACCTTCAGACCTTCAGACCTTAGACTTCAGACCTTAGACCTTCAGACCTTAGACCTCAGACCTTAGACCTAGACTTAGACTCAGACCTTAGACCCTCAGACCTTAGACCTCAGACCTTAGAGTCGCGGGTGAGAAGTCGTTTGACAGACGCCATAATACAGTGCAGTGGGCGGGGCCTGTTCAGGAGTGTGAGGAACATGAGGCGAGGCCACTTAACCACGAGCTTTTTGTTCTGGTTCACGCCGCACTCAGTGACTAAAGCCAGTAACTGTAATCTGATTACTATGAAGGAAAGTTCTAAGTTCTTAACGTGTATTTTATTGAACATTGAAACTTTCTAAACACATTTGAACCAAACAAAGGAGAGAATATTAGAATAGTCCTTTTCATCTGCCCTCTGGACACCATGGCCGACCCTTGACCCTGACCTCTGCCCTCTGGACACCATGGCCGACCCTTGACCCTGACCTCTGCCCTCTGGACACCATGGCCGACCCTTGACCCTTACCTCTGGACACCATGGCCGACCCTTGACCCTGACCTCTGCCCTCTGGACACCATGGCGACCCTTGACCCTAACCTCTGCCCTCTGGACACCCATGGCGGACCCTTAACCCTGACCTCTGACCTCTGGACACCATGGCCGACCCTTGGCCCTAACCCAAGGTCCCAGAGTCTGTACCTGATAGTCCAGGATGCTAAAGCCCAGGCCTTTGTCCGGGTCTTTGTTCAGTTCGATGGTCAGAATCTCAGGAGACCACATGGCGAGCTCCTCCTCGTCACTGCTGTCCTCGCCCGCCTCGCCCGCCTCGCCCCGCCTCGCCCGCCTCGCCCTCAGAGAAAGAGTCCGACCCAAACACAGACTCCTGAAAGAGGGAACAGCCACAGTTTAGATGATTCTCGTGCCTCATCATGCTCAAACTTGGACACACCGCGGCCGACTGAAGACACCGCGGCCGACTGAAGACACCGCGGCCGACTGAAGACACCGCGGCCGACTGAAGACACCGGCGGACAAGACACCGCGGTCGACTGAAGACACCGCGGCCGACTGAAGACACCGCTGTCGACTGAAGTTCCACAGCTTCAGAGACGGCGTGTCATGGCGCCATCCAGACGCCTCGCCGCGGGCCAACCTCGATCAACCGAGACCCAAGTCTCTTTCTTCAACGACCGCTCCGCGAGAGTGGTCAAGAAACGTACAGCTTTTTATCCATTTGCAAATCCACTGCCGGACCCCCTGAGCAGTTTGACATTCCCCCTTTTGTTCCCGGACCGTCCTGGAGACGTGTGAGGCCCAAAGTCGTTAGAACATTTTCACCTGGGCATTTACAAACCCCAACCAAGGGACAGACATCAGGCAAATGGAGAAAAGGACATTCAGACTTGGAAATGGACACATTTGACAGACTTCGGACCAAATGGACTTTTAATTTAAATGATTTTTATGTTTATTCTTCAAAAAGGGACAAAAGCAGGAGCTCCAAACATAAACCCGGCACAACATCACAACGTTGAGGCTCGTTTATGTTCTTGATAAAGAATGAAACACCGAGTTCACCTGTTCGATTGGAGGTCTTTCTCTGGACTCGGATTGACAGAGAAACGAAGACAACTTCAACTCCATCTGAAAAAAACACGGACTCGTTTTATCAGCACCGGTTCATCTTTAAACGCCATAAACCAGAGCACATTTTCAAAAACTCAACTGACATCAGAAGCTTGAGAACGTTTGACTTTCCAGAGTAGAAATGTAGGTCGATTCTCCAATGAAAAGGAGGAAATTAAATACTGTTTTATCGCTTTAAAATGGTTAATGACACAAAAGAGCCTGTAGTTTATAAAAGAACTGTTTCAAGTGTGTTATTTATTCTTTTATCCATCATTTTCTCCTTTCGTTCTTCTCGTCTTTGGACCTTCTCACCTCCTCCAGACTCAGCCCGTCTCTGGTCCTCGGCTCCAGCTCAGATCTGATCTCGTCCTGGGGCCGGTACTTTGGGGGCGGCTCCGTCTCTGGGTCCGAGTCCTGGTCCGAGTCCTGGTCCGAGTCTTGTTCCAGACCCGGGTCCCGGTCCTGGTCGGGGTCCTGGTCTGCGGCGAGGAGTCGACAGCAGACCAGCGTGAATGGAGGAGGAACTTCTTTGAGGAACGCGATCACCTCCCGACGAGATTTACCGTAAACCTGCACGTCGTTCACCTGGAAAAGAGGAGGAGTCTTAGAAGCGTCACATGAGCAGAAAAGAGGAGGAGTCTTAAAGCGTCACATGAGCAGAAAAGAGGAGGAGTCTTAAAGCGTCTCATGAGCAGAAAAGAGGAGGAGTCTTAAAGCGTCTCATGAGCAGAAAAGAGGAGGAGTCTTAAAGCGTCACATGAGCAGAAAAAGAGGAGGAGTCTTAAAGCATCACATGAGGAAAAGAGGAGGAGTCTTAAAAACCACAACAAGCACAAACAGGGTCACATGGTCAGAGGGTCACATGGTCTTCAGAGTCAGAGGTAAGAGGTCACAGGGTCACAGGGTCACCAGAGTCAGAGGGTCACATGATCAGAGGGTCACATGGTCTTCAGAGTCAGAGGGTAAGAGGGTCACAGGGTCACCAGAGTCAGAGGGTCACATGACAGAGGGTCACCAGAGTCAGAGGGTCACATGGTCTCACAGAGAGTCAGAGGTCACCAGAGTCAGAGGTCACGGTCAGAGGGTCACATGGTCACATGGTACCAGAGTCAGAGGGTCAGAGGTCACATGGTCACCAGAGTCAGAGGGTCACCAGAGTCAGAGGGTCACACAGAGTCAGAGGGATCACGCATGGTCAGGGGTCACCATGGTCAGAGGTCACATGGTCTTCAGAGTCAGAGGGTAAGAGGGTCACAGGGTCACCAGAGTCAGAGGGTCACATGATCAGAGGGTCACATGGTCTTCAGAGTCAGAGGGTAAGAGGGTCACAGGGTCACCAAGGTCAGGGTCACGATGATCAGAGGGTCACCAGAGTCAGAGGGTCACATGGTCTCCAGAGAGTCAGAGGTCACATGGTCAGAGGGTCACCAGACTCAGAGGTCACCAGAGTCAGAGGGTCACACATGGTCAGAGGGTCACATGGTCAGAGGGTCTCCAGAGTCAGAGGGTCACATGGTCACCAGAGTCAGAGGGTCAGAGGTCACATGGTCACCAGAGTCAGAGGTCACCAGAGGTCAGAGGGTCACCAGAGTCAGAGTCACAGAGTCAGAGGGTCACCAGAGTCAGAGGGTCACATGGTCAAAGGGTCACCAGACTCAGAGGTCACAGAGTCAGAGGTCACATGGTCAGGACTTGTACCTCCAGCAGCTCGTCCTCTGGCCTCAGCTCTCCGTGTTTGTCCACTGGACCTTCAGGGACGACAGAGGAGACGTAGTGATGTCCATCAAACGAGTCCAGCTCCACGCCCAGACGCAGCGTGTGCACCGGCAGCAGCTGAAACGCACGACATCAGGATCTGTGTTAGCGCTCCATCTACTGGCAGCAGAGGGAATTGTGATTCAAGAGCTTGACAAAAAACCCCAAAGAGACAGAAGCGGTCAAGATTTAGTTAGAATCAGAATGAGAGCGCGGCTGCAGCGAAATAAAACACAACCACAACAGACAACCACAACAGACAACCACAACAGACAGCCACAACAGACAACAGACAACCACAACAGACAACCACACAGACAACCACAACAGACAACCACAACCACAACAGACAACCACACAAAACACAACCACATAAGACAACCACAAACAAAACAAACAACCACAAAACACAACCACAAAACCAAACCACAAAACACTAACACAACCAGAAAAAAACACAAAACACTAACACAACCACAAAACACAACCACATAAGACAACCACAAACAAAAACAAAATACAACCACAGAGCTTGAGTAAAGCTCTGCTGTGGACAATACCAGACGTGTGAAAGTGTAAATGCGCTCGGGAGTCTGACCTTGGAGGATTTCTGCAGCTCCTCGTCGTCTTCGATCACAGGGTCCAAGTTCACGACCTGAGGTCAAACACATTTACACTTTTACACGTTTAACGCCGAGACAAAGACTCGAGGCACAAAGTGAAGCCGCACCAGGACGAGGTAGTTTGGCCCCAGAGCTTGTTCCCATCCCATTTGGCCCTGAGCTCGGCTTCGGACGCTGAAACAGAGAGAGAGCGAGATCAGGAGCGTTCAGAAGAGGACCTCGCAACCACATAAGCGCTCCAACCAGCGTCAGGGACCAGACCACTGAACGAAGAGGACCTCGCAACCACACAAGAGCTCCAACCAGCGTCAGGGACCCAGACACTGAACGAAGAGGAACTCGCAAACACACAAGAGCTCCAACCAGCGTCAGGGACCAGACACTGAACGAAGAGGACCTCGCACCACACAAGAGCTCCAACCAGCGTCAGGGACCAGACACTGAAACAAGAGGACCTTGCAAACACACAAGCGCTCCAACCAGCGTCAGGGACCAGAACACTGAAACTAAGAGGACCTCGCAACCACACACAGACGCTCGCAACCAGCGTCAGGGACCAGACACTGAAACGAAGAGGACCTTGCAGACCACACAGCGCTCCAACCAGCCCAGGACCAGACACTGAAACTAAGAGGACCTCGCACCACAGAGGCTCATCACGGTCAGGGACCAGAACACTGAAACTAGGGACCTCGCACCAAGCGCTCACCGTCGGACCGACACTGACAGAGGACCTCACACCCGCGCCCAACCAGCGTCAGGGCCAGACACTGACAAGAGGACCTCGCAACCACACAAGCGCTCCACCAGCGTCAGGGACCAGACACTGAAACTAAGAGGACCTCGCAAACACACAAGCGCTCCACCAGAGTCAGGGACCAGACACTGAAACTAAGAGGACCTTGCAACCACACAAGAGCTCCAACCAGCGTCAGGGACCAGACACTGAAACGAAAGGAGACCTCGCAACCACACAAGCGCTCCAACCAGCGTCAGGGACGCAGACACTGAACAAAGAGGACCTTGCAACACACAAGACTTCCAACCAGCGTCAGGGACCAGACACTGAAACTAAGAGGACCTTGCAAACCAGCACAAGCGCTCCAACCAGCGTCAAGTGACCAGACACTGAAACGAAGAGGACCTCGCAACCACACAAGGCGCTGCCAATTAGCGTCAGGGACCAGACACTGAAACGAAGAGGACCTCGCAACCACACAAGGCTTCACCGAACCAGCGTCAGGGACCAGACACTGAAACGAAGAGGACCTCGCAACCACACAAGAGCTCCAGCCAACCGTCAGGACCAGACACTGAAACGAAGAGGACCTCCAACCACACAAGATCCAACCAGCGTCAGGGACCAGACACTGAAACGAAGAGGACCTCGCAACCACACCAAGAGCTCCAACCAGCGTCAGGAGCCAGACACTGAAACTAAGAGACCTTGCACCACACAACACGCTCCAACCAGCGTCAGGGACCAAGACACTGAAACGAAGAGGACCTCGCAACCACACAAAGCTTTAAACCGCAGCGTCAGGACCAGACACTGAAACGAAGAGGACCTCGCAACCAACAAGACTCCAACCAGCGTCAGGGACAGACACTGGAAACGAAGAGGACCTCGCAACCACTACAAGAGCTCCAACCAGCGTCAGCAGGACCAGACACTGAAACAGAAGAGGACCTCGCAACCACACAAGAGCTCCAACCAGCGTCAGGGACCAGACACTGAAAAGAAGAGGACCTCGCAACCACAACAAGGCTCCAACCAGCGCAGGAGACAACTCAGTCGAAACGAAGAGGACCTTCGCACCACAAAGGCTCCAACCACGTCAGGACCAGACACTCGAAACAAGAGGACCTCAGCAACCACACAAGAGCTCCAACCAGCGTCAGGTGACCAACACTGAAACGAAGAGGACCTCGCACCACACTACAACCGGTCCAAACCATGCGTCAGGAGAGCAGACACTGAAACTAAGAGGATTGCAACCACACAACCGCTCCAACCAGCGTCAGGACCAGAACACTGAAACAAGAGGACCTCGGCAACCACACAACCGCTCCAACCAGCGTCAGGGACCAGACACTGAAACGAAGAGGAACCTCGCAACCACTACAACCGCTCCAACCAGCGTCAGGTAAGACCTGAACGAGAGGACTCGACCACACACTGAAACGAGAGGACCTCGCAACACACACGAGCTCCCAACCAGCTGTCAGGGACCAGACACTGAAACGAAGAGGACCTCGCAACCACACAAGGCTCCAACCAGCGTCAGACCAGACACTGAAAAAACGAAGAGGACCTCGCAACCACACAAGAGCTCCAAACCAGCGTCAGGGACCAGACACTGAAACGAAGAGGACCTCGCAACCCACACAAGAGCTCCAACCAGCGTCAGACCAACACTGAAACGAAAGGACCTCGCAACCACACAAGAGCTCCAACCAGCGTCAGGACACACCACTGAACGAAGAGACCTCGAACCACACAAGAGCTCCAACCACGTCATGGACCAGACACTGAAACAAAGACCCTCCAACCACACAAGAGCTTCCAACCAGCTCAGGGACCAGACACTGAAACGAAGAGACCTCCAACCACCACAAGAGCTCCAACAGCGTCAGGACCAGACACTGAAACGAAGAGACCTCCAACCACACAAGCGCTTAACCACGTCAGGACCAGACACTGAAACGAAAGGACCTCGCAACCACACAAGAGCTCCAACCAGCGTCAGGGACCAGACACTGAAACGAAGAGGACCTCGCAACCACACAAGAGCTCCAACCAGCGTCAGGACCAGACACTGAAACGAAGAACCTCGCAACCACACAAGCGCTCCAACCAGCGTCAGGGACCAGACACTGAAACAAAGAGGACCTCGCAACCACACAAGAGCTCCAACCAGCGTCAGGACCAGACACTGAAACTAAGAGGACCTCGCAACCACACAAGAGCTTTAACCAGCGTCAGGGACCAGACACTGAAACTAAGAGGACCTCGCAACCACACAAGCGCTTTAACCAGCACCGTCCATGGCACTTTTCTGACCTGCTTTAATCAAAATAAATATGTGGCTCTGATAAAGCTCGACTTCATTTAAAAGTGTCACATTTGGACCTGGATTTTCCCTCATTTCAAAAAGACTTAAATAACAAAGTTTGTGATTAGAAACGAGAGCGTTTGGAGCTTTAGAGGCTCCTGAGGCTCCTGAGGCTCCTGAGGCTCCTGAGGCTCCTGAGGCTCCTGAGGCTCCTGAGGCTCATCGGACTCAGGCTCAGAGACAAACAGAAAATGTTTAAAACAGAAAAAGTAATTCAGAGAAAGAATGATATTGTGAAACTTTAGTCCCGGTTTAGTCGGTTTAGTCTCGGTTTAGTCTCGGTTTAGTCTCGGTTTAGTCCCGGTTTAGTCTCCCGGTTTAGTCCCGGTTTAGTCCCGGTTTAGTCCTGGTTTAGAGTTTTTGAGTCTGACCTCTGTTTGAGCTGAACTCTCGTCCAATCAGAGACCTCGACTTCAGCTCCAGAGACTTCTTCAGAGACGATCTGGACTCGCCTCTTTCCACTGGACACAACACACAACATGATACACACAACACACAACATGATACACACAACACACACAACACACAACATGATACACACAACATGATACACACAACACATAACATGATGCACACGACACACACACAAACATGAACACACACACACACACACACACATACACACAACACACACACAACATGATACACACAACACATGCAACAACACACAACATGATACAAACACGATACACAACACACACATGACACACACAATACATGATACACACAACATGATACACACACGATACACACAGCACACATGATATACAAAATACACACAACATGACACATGATGATCGTTTTAAAGCCACACTTCTAAACATTAACGAGTTCATCGAGTGATGAAGTGATTGTTCTTTTGATTTAAGATGAGGAAAGAGTTCAGTCCCACTTTTTGGGAACGACGAACCCTAAAAACAAACTCGTCCAGTCTAAAAGAGTCTGGATTATTCAGGTTTGGAGGCGGGAGGCATCCGGCACACACATTTGTCAAACGGGGCGGGTTAAAAGCCAATCTAAAGTTCTGTAATGCTTTTCTCTGAGGAGATAAAGCCGTTCTCCTCGGACACTGACCACAGCCACGGCCCGAGGACAAACGGCCCACGCACCGGCATTTATCTGAGAGAGTGGGCCGGGTAAACAGAGCGGTCATCTTAATCTGAGGGGGAGGGGGAGGGGGAGGTGAGTAAGAGGGGAGAGGAGGTGAGTAAAGAGGAGGAGGAGGAGGGGAGGGAGGGAGGGAGGAGGAGGAGGTGAGTAGAGGAGAGGAGAGGGGAGGAGGTGAGTAAAGAGGAGGAGAGGGGGGAGGAGGGTGAGTAAAGAGGAGGGGAGGAGGTGAGTAAAGAGGAGAGGGGGAGGAGGTGAGTAAAAGAGAGGAGGGAGGAGGTGAGGTAAAGAGGGAGGAGGAGGAGGAGAGAGGAGGTGAGTAGAGGAGGAGGTGAGGAGGAGGAGGAGGAGGAGGAGGAGGAGAGGAGGAGGAGGAGGTGAGTAAAGAGGAGGGGGAGGAGGTGAGTAAAGAGGAGGGGGGAGGAGGTGAGTAAGGAGGAGGAGGGGGAGGTGAGTAAGAGGAGGAGGAGGGGAGGTGAGTAAAGAGGAGGAGGAGGGGAGGTGAGTAAAGAGGAGGAGGAGGGGGAGGAGGGGAGGTGAGTAAAGAGGAGGGGGAGGAGGGGACAGAGCGGTCATCTTAATCTGAGGAGGAGGAGGGGAGGTGAGTAAAGAGGAGAGGAGAGGGGGAGAGAAAGTGCCGAGCTGAAGTGATAATGGAGAAAGTTGTTCAGAGTTCAGACTTTCCAAAGTTCAAATGGTTTTGTGGAAAAGTGTTTAAAAGAGATTTAAACACAACCGACAGAGAAAGAGTGTTTTCAGCCTCATGTGGGTCTCAAACCTCAGACTTGGACTAAACCAGACTAAACCAGGACTAAACCAGACTAAACCAGGACTAAACCAGGACTAAACCAGGACTAAACCAGGACTAAAGCCAGGTTTAAATGAAGGCACAGTGTGTGTGTCGTCATGCGAGACAAATAATGTCTAATTTACAAAATGTCCTTATGTTTGTGTCTGACACACACAGGACACACACAGGACACACACACACACACACAGGACACACACAGGACACACAGGACCACGACAGGACACACAGACCCGACACACACAGGACACACAGGACCCGACACACAGACCCGACACAGCACATGAGAATGCCTCGAGTGTTCCGTGTTTGTACCTTTGTCCAGCGAGCGCTCTAGCGCCCTCTTCTTACGCACCAGCGTCAGCACCACCGTCTGTCCCGTCTGTTTTCATCACCTCCAGAACCTCCTGATTAGTGCGACCATGAAGATTCACGCCATTCAGCTGTTCAGAGCAGAAACACAGCTCATTCGGCTGTTCAGATCAGGACACTCATTCGGCTGTTCAGATCAGGACACTCATTCGGCTATTCAGCTCCGAACACAGGCTCATTCGGCTGATCAGATCAGGACACTCATTCAGCTGTTCAGATCAGGACACAGGCTCATTCGGGCTGTTCAGATCAGACACAGGCTCATTCGGGTTTCAGATCAGGACACACTCATTCGGCTGTTCAGATCAGGACACTCATTCGCCTGTTTTCAGATCAGGACACTCATTCGCCTGTTCAGCACCGAACACAGCTCATTCGCCTGTCAGCTCCGAACACAGGCTCATTCGGCTGTTCAGCTCCGAACACAGGCTCATTCGACTGTTCAGAGCGGACACTCACTTCGGCTGTTCAGATCCGGACACTCATTCGGCTGTTCAGATCCGGACACTCATTCGGCTGTTCAGATCCGGACACTCATTCGGCTGTTCAGAATCCGGACACTCATTCGGCTGTTCAGATCCGGACACTCATTCGGTGTTCAGAGCGGGACACTCATTCGGCTGTTCAGAGCGGGACACTCATTTCGGCTGTTCAGAGCGGGACACTCATTCGGCTGTTCAGATCAGGACACTCATTCGGCTGTTCAGCAGGGACATCTCTCATTCGGCTGTTCAGATCAGGACACTCATTCGGCTTTCAGATCAGGACACTCATTCGGCTGTTCAGATCAGGACACTCAATTCGGTGCTGTTCAGCGCAGGACACTCATTCGGCTGTTCAGCGCAGGACACTCATTCGGTCAGAGCGGACACTCATCGCATTCAGAGCAGGAACACGTCATTTGTTCAGAGCAGGACACTCATTCGGCTGTTCAGAGCAGGACACTCATTCGGCTGTTCAGATCCGGACACTCATTCGGCTGTTCAGCTCCGGACACTCATTCGGCTGTTCAGATCAGACACTCATTCGGCTCAGATTCAGACAGACACAGACGTGACATTCAGTTGTTTTTGGTGGATTTTTCCTGTGATGATGTCACGACTCTGAAATGATCCTGATTGGTTCTCCTTTAACAAGTTGAATAATCGCTGATTCCGATTGGCTGAATAATCACAGATTTAAAGGTTTCTCACGGCGAGGATCCGGTCGTGAACTCGGATGTTTCCGCTCTGTTCTGCGGCGCTGCCCGGAACCACGCTCTTCACGAACACGCCCACTGCGTCTGAAACGGACAGAAGCTGGTCAGACAACAGAACCTGGTCCGGTCCCGGTCCTGTGTCTGGTCCCGTCCCAGGTGCCGTCCCTGGTCCCGTCTCAGGTGCCGTCCATGTCCCTGGTCTCGTCCCTGGTCCCTCGTCCCTGGTGCCGTCCCTGGTCCCGTCCCTGGTCCCGTCCCTGGTCCCGTCCCTGGTCCCAGTCCCAGGTCCCTGGTCCCGTCCCTGGTCCCTGGTCCCGTCCAGTCCCGTCCTGGTCTCGTCCCGTGGTCCCGTCCCGTGGTCCCGTCCCTGTCCCTGGTCCTGGTCCGTCCCTGGTCCCGTGTCCCGTTCCCGTCCCTGGTCCCTGGTCCCGTCCCTGGTCCCGTCCCAGGTCCCGTCCCTGGTCTCGTCCCGTGGTCCCGTGGTCCCGTGGTCCCGTCCCGTCCGTCCCTGGTCCCGTCCCTGGTCCCTGTCCCGTCCCGTCCCTGGGTCCCGTCCCGTGGTCCCGTCCCTGGTCCCGTCCCTGTCCCGTCCCTGGTCCCTGGTCCCGTGGTCCCTGGTCCCGTCCCCGTCCCGTCCCGTCCCTGGTCCCGTCCCTGTCCGTCCCCCGTCCGTCCCGTCCCGTCGTCCGTCCCGTCCCTGTCCTGGTTCCGTGGTCCCGTCCCTGGGTCCCTGTCCCGTCCCTGGTCCCTGGTCCCTGGTCCCTGGTCCCGTCCAGGTCCCGTCCCAGGTCCCGTCCCTGGTCCCGTGGTCCCGTCCCGTGGTCCCTGGTCCCGTCCCGTCCCTGGTCCCGTCCGTCCTGGTCCCGTCCCGGGTCCCGTCCCTGGTCCCGTCCCTGGTCCCGTCCCTGGTCCCTGGTCCCGGTCCAGTACCTTGGCTGGTGAGGGGGTTGTACCCGATGATGGAGATTCCCAGACTCTGTCCTGGTTTCTTGCTCATTGAGACTTCGTGGATCTCGTATCCTTCAAGATTCGGCTGAAAACAGAAAATGGACTTTTTCAAACCTCACGACACGTGACGATTAATCGAAAATTATGACGAGTCGGCTATTAAAACTGATCATTGTATTTTTTAGTATTCAACGGGACTCAAAGGGTGACTCAAAGGACCTCAAGCGGGACTCAAGCGGGACTCAAGCGGACTCAAGCGGGACTCAAAGCGGGCAAGCGGGACTCAAGCGGGACTCAAAGGGGCTACTCGGGACTCAAGCGGGACTCAAGCGGGACTCAAGCGGGACTCAAAGGCAGCGGGACAAGCGGGACTCGGGCGGGACTCGGACTCAAGGGGAAGCGGGACTCAAGGGGACTCAAAGACTCTCGGGACTCAAGGGACTCAAGCGGACTCAAAGACTCAAGCGGGACTCAAGCGGGACTCAAGCAAGCGGGACTCAAGCGGGACTCAAAGACTAAGGGGACTGGGACTCACTCAAGCGGGACTCAAGCAAAGGGGACTCAACACAAGCGGGACTCAAGCGGGACTCAAAGGGACTCAAGCGGGACTCAAGCGGGACTCAAGCGGGACTTCCAAAAGCAAGCGGACTCAAAGGGGACACAAGCGGGACTCAAGCGGGACTCAAGCGCGGACCTCAAGGGGGGACTAAAGGGGGGAAGGGGACTCAAGCGGGACTCAAGCTCAAGCGGGACTCAAGCGGGACACAAGCGGGACTCAAGCGGGACTCAAGCGGCGGGGACTCAAGGGGACTCAAAGGGGACTCAAGCGGGACTCAAGCGG
>BJKM01001301.1:10000-60964 GCA_015082035.1 Chaenogobius annularis | reverse complement strand
AGGTTTGTCAAACACTGTCCAAACAAACGCATGTATTCTAAGGTGAAAGCTAAAGAGGCTTTGCTAATGACATGGGGGGAGTAATTGGATTAGCGTAGCACAGCTGTCAACACATCTGCGGCTAATGTTTCCCTGAGCCGCCGAATGTAAGCAATATCTTTGTTTTCCTTCTGGTCCACGGTACGGTCCTCCTGCGGATGGATTTGTGTACAGTGTCTACTCAAATCCCATTCCATACGACTGGTTACCATGGACCGTGTACACAATATAAACAGGGTGTGCGTCTGGGCACAAACTAAACGCTCGTGATGCTCGTTTGTAAATCGAGATATGAACAAAAATAACTGACAAACCAAATGTCTGCTCCAGCTCGTGGAAGCAACAGGTTTGACTGACAGCTAACACTTTCCGTTGCTAAGCGCCGCCCCACGTAAACCAGCAGTTTACTGCTTCTATAACGTCGCTCTGATTGGCTCTGTGGTTGCCATGAAATGGGATTTCAAAATATGGTTTAGCAAGCATTCCAAAGTGCTACACAACAAAGTGCATTAAAATCACAAAGACAAGACAGAAAGTTTAGGACATGAAAGAGAAGAGTGCAAATAAGATCATTTCAGTCTTGATTCATACGCACAGCCAAACAAGAGTTTTTATCTTAGATTTGAACAATGCCAGAGTGGAGGCCTGTCTCACATCCTCAGGGAGACTGTTCAGATTTCAGCTTCCCTGTCTTCCAGATAGGACTTTAACCAGTTTAGGGCAGTGCCAGTGATGCCACTTGTCTCTTGTCTCTGTAAGAGGGGCCATTGACAGTGTCAAAAGCAGCACTCAGATCTAACAGAATTAAGACTGAGGCTTTGCCCGCGTCAGTGTTTCAGGTGGATGTCATTTGTCACCTTGGGACAAGCAGTCTCAGTGCTGTGATGAGGTCTAAAACCTGAAAACATCAAATTATTTTGTTTTATTAAGAGGAAATCACTGACTTTATCATTAAAGAATAATCAAACTCATGACACTTGGATGTGGAAATGAGTTCTAACGGCAGCTGAGCTGGAGGGTTTGTTAATCTGTTTACTGTGGCAAACAGGACACGCGAGTTGTTTCTGCAGCTTCCAATTATTTCAGAAAAATATCCTTCCCTAGTTCTACATAAATGAGGTTGTACATGTACAACTTCTCTCAGTAAATCTCCTTTTGAACCTGGAGCTTCGACTTGCCGCTTTTCGTTCGGGCCGCGCGGCACTCCCTTTTCTGTGCCCTGAATCATCATTTCTCCATGGCGCCTTCTGCTTATTTTTAACAATTTTAGCCTTTCATAGGGGCAATGGTGTCGAGAACCATTCAAAAACACTAGATGTAACAGAGTTCAACAAATCATTTACATTAGAACATGAGACATTTTCAAAAGTTTATCATTTCCATAAAACAGTTTTCCCGTGCTGTCATTTATGTGTCTCCTCCGGACAACTGCAGGACCAGCTGGTGGTTTGGGAAAAACAGACAGGTCAAAGAAGACACAGGAATGATCAGACAGAGCAACATCGACCACATTGACGTTTGAAATATTAACCCCCTTTTGTAATTAGAAGATCTTAGAGTGTGCCCTCTGCTGTGGGTGGGGGGTCATTCACGCGCTGAGTAAGACCAAAAGTTCAAGGACAGCATGAAGCTCTTTAGCGTTTCTGTCACAAATATTATCAACATGAACATTGAAATCACTGTTATGACCAAACCATCAAAGTCTGTGCATACGACTGAAAGCATCTCAGTAAAATCATCAATAAAACTTTTGCAGTGCTGAGGAGGCTTGTATAAAACAATGAAGAGAATGGATGGAGACCGTTTTAGCTCCATTTTAAAGGCTACGTACTCAAATGTTGAAACACCCCAAAGGACAACCTGTGGGTAACTATTTCATCTCTAACAAAAGCACACACACCTCTCCTTTTTGTTTTCTCGTGTTTCAATCTTAAAGTTGGGTGGAGCAGGGTTAAGCTAGTGTTTGTTTTATTTTCTCATAGTAATTCCTTCTGCTGCAGTAGATGGAGTGCTACCACCACATCCTGATGCTGAACGCCGGACAGAGAAAGTCGCGTGCTTTTCAACACATTCATTTAAGAAAAGAGCGATTCCAAAGCAAAGACACAAGAGCGAGTTTAAAGGCCCAAAACAAACTTTGGTTTTGTTTTTACCTGTTCATGAAATGCTCCTGGCAGCTCCTCCTACTGCGGCTCCTCCTACTGCAGCTCCTCCTTCTGCGGCTCCTCCTTCTGCGGCTCCTCCTACTGCAGCTCCTCCTTCTACAGCTCCTCCTCCTGCAGCTCCTCCCGAGACTCTGGTTCAACAAAAGCAGCTGAAATCGAAATGAAAAAGAGGATTTGAGCATGAGTAAATATCATTTCCAGAAGAGAGTGGAATAATAAACACGTTGTTGTATTCCGCGTCAGGGTTTATAGTTATTTTTTAGATTTTAATACAAAAGAAAGATTTATGTGGCCGGATTCAACAAAGAAAATATGAGTGAAAGTGAAGGCAAAAATGAATGATTAAAATGATCATGGAACATCTCAGACACTGACCAACAACAACAATAACAATAACAACAACAACAACAACTTAACCAAGCAAAAACAGCTCTAAACCAGACTAAACAGGCTAAAACAGACTAAACAGGCTAAACAGGCCAAACCAGACTAAACCAGGCCTAAACCAGACTAAACCAAACCAGACTAAACCAGGCTAAAGACTAAAACAGGCTAAACCAGACTAAACCAGGCTAAACCAGGCCAAACAGACTAAACCAGACTAAACCAGGCTAAACCAGGCTAAACCAGACTAAACCAGACTAAACCAGGCTAAACCAGACTAAACCAGGCTAAAACAGGCGGGTCTAGTCTAGAACTCAACCCAGGTCTACCTCAGAAACCAAACCCTATCGTCCCAGACACATATGAACCAGAACGAAAGGCTAAACCAGGTCTAAGGCCCCTTCTGATGATGTCACACTCAAGAGGCGGAGCCCGTTTTCCCTCTGATGACGACTTTAACATCTAACACACAAAAGGTCAAATCACAAATGCAGAACCTGAAGAACGGGACCATGTGTCTGTGGCTTCAGTCGTCCTCCGTCTGTCGTGAACATTGTGCGCCTCTAAAAAGTATCGATTAAACCTGTTGTGAGTTGGACTAGTGGCCAGTTTTTGGTACTGCAGTCCAGAGAGCATTTTCTTTCATTCCCATTGTCTGACATGTTAATTATTCCTCAAGTTTGTGACGGCTTTGCAAAACTGACCACAAAATAAAGTAAAATATGAGCAAAAGCCAGAAGTTTTTGTTGTTTTATGTTTAAAAATAAATTGCACAAAAATACATTTAAAATAAAAAAGTTATTTACATGTAAGTCAAACATTTTTGGGGATGAACTAAAAGACTTAATTGTGGTATATTAACGATTAATTTAAATAGTCTGTCCGATATCTGTGTTTTCTCTGTAGGTGCTGAACAGTGGGTGATCAGCTCTTCTACATTGAAATGAATGTTTTTGCTTCCGTTAGTGGTTCTTCTTCTTCTTCCCTATCCTTATTATTGTGCTTCTTCTTCTTCTTCTTCTTCTTCTTCTTCTTCTTCTTCTTCTTCTTCTTCTTCTTCTTCTTCTTCTTCTTCTTCTTCTTCTTCTTCTTCTTCTTCTTCTTCTTCTTCTTCTTCTTCTTCTTCTTCGAGCGCCCTGTGGAGGGGATTAAATCAAATAAGTGGTTTTAAAGAACGCCTCGCTCGCAAGACGCACGGCTTTGGTTTTTTTTTGTTTGTTTGTTTGGGAAATGCCCCGACTCGGCTGTCTCCAGTGACGACTCTGTTTGTTACTACTCAGTGTCTTTAATAAGCTATCACACGCTCCCGAGATGTTACGCGGCAGAGGCAGGAGCGCGAGGAGTTACCACGGGGAGCAAATTAGAGAACAGGGCGAACGGAGGAGACTTTCCATCACCAGGGCCTCTTTTCCAGAGCGTGTCATCACTCATTTCACGGTTCCATTTCATGTATTTATTCGCCTTTTTTTTTTTTTTTTTTACATATTTTTTGACAGGTTTGAACAGCCAAAAGTCCCCAAAAGTCAAAAATATGTAACACTTGATTCCATTTATTCCTGTGTTTATTTTCAAGCTCAAGAAAGTGTTTAGAACAGACGGTTTAGAACTGGAATGGAGCATGAATAGAGTATAAAACGGGGGTAATACTCAGTTACATTTACACGTGTACTTTCCTTTGGGTGTCACATCATCACTTTCAAACGTTATTGTTTACTTTTCCCTGAGTGGTCTATGGTCCTGCCCAGCTCTGTTTTGATTTCATTCATTATTATTATTATTATTATTATTATTATTTTATTTTTGTTTATTTTTAAATTAAATGTTATTCTATTGTGTGTATATATATATATATATTGCTTCTTGTTTCTCTTTGCATAGGTCAGTTTGTTGTATGTTTTTTGTTTATTTTATGTTTTATAAATAAATAGTAAAAAAAACTACACATTTACATGTTTGCTTGAGTATATTTTTGGAACATTTGCAGTATAAATGTATTGAGATTTAGTCTCTTTTTATGATTTTTTGTCAATAAATTTTGTAAAGCACTTTGAAGTACTTTTGTTTACAAATTGTGCTTTACTTGTAGATACGTGTCCCGCTGGTCCTGCGTCTGGTTCACTGGGCGGTTCACTGGGCGGTTCACGGTTCACTGGGCGGTTCACTGTGCGGTTCACTGGGCGGTTCACTGGGGGCGGTTCACTGGGCGGTTCACTGGGGGGGCGGTTCACTGTGCGGTTCACTGTGGCGGTTCACTGGGCGGTTCACTGGGCGGTTCACTGGGCGGTTCACTGGGCGGGCGGTTCACTGTGCGGTTCACGGTTCGGGCTGGGCGGTTCGCTGGGCGGTTCGCCTGGGCGGTTCGCTGGGCGGTTCGCTGGGCGGTTCGCTGGGGCGGTTCACTGGGCGGTTCACTGGGCGGTTCACTGGGCGGTGGGCGGCTGGGCGGTTCGTGGGCGGTTCGCTGGGGCGGTTCGCTGGGCGGTTCGCTGGCGGTTCACTGGGCGGTTCACTGGGCGGTTCGCTGGGCGGCGGTTTGCTGGGCGGTTCGCTGGGCGGTTCACTGGGCGGGCGGTTCCTGTGCGGTTCACTGGGCGGTTTCACTGGGCGGTTTGCTGGGCGGTTCGCTGGGCGGTTCACTGGGCGGTTCACTGGGCGGTTCACTGGGCGGTTCGGCTGGGCGGTTCACTGGGCTGGGCGGTTCGCTGGGCGGTTTGCTGGGCGGTTCGCTGGGCGGTTCACTGGGCGGGCGGTTCACTGTGCGGTTCACTGGCGGTTCGCTGGGCGGTTTGCTGGGCGGTTCGCTGGCGGTTCACTGGGCGTTCACTGGGCGGTTTCGCTGGGCGGTTCGCTGGGCGGTTCGCTGGGCGGTTCGCTGGGCGGTTCGCTGGGCGGTTCACTGGGCTGGGCGGTTTCGCTGGGCGGTTCACTGGGCGGTTCACTGGGCGGGCGGTTCACTGTGCGGTTCGCTGTGCGGTTCGCTGGGCGGTTCGCTGGGCGGTTCGCTGGGCGGTTTCGCTGGGCGGTTCGCTGGGGCGGTTCGCGCTCGCTGGCGGTTCGCTGGGCGGTTCACTGGGCGGTTCACTGGGCGGTTCACTGGGTTCACGGGTTCACTGGGCGGTTCGCTGGGCGGTTCACTGGGCGGTTCGCTGCGGCGTTCGTGGGCGGTTCACTGGGCGGTCAGCGCACGTTCTTTTCTTTGATGTCCAGAGGATTTCGTTCATCATTCATTTCCTGTTGCTGAGGTTGTTGTTCCCTCTGGGCGTGGCACATCCCGGACGGTCAGAACCCGCTCGCACTTCCTGTTGGTGGTGGGTCGGTGGCGGGTCGGTGGCGGGTCGGTGACTGGACACGACGCGGCCAAAAGAAGCAGACAGAAGAACGGCTTTAAACGTTCTGTTGACTCGTGAGGCGGAATAAAGACACAAACACGGAAATAAACGTCACACGGCAACGTCTCCCCCCTCCGTCCTTTTGGGACCCCCAGCTCCTTCTCTCCTCCTCCCCCCCTCCCTCCTTTGGGACCCCCCAGCTCCTTCTCTCCCTCCTCCCCCCCTCCCTCCTTTGGGACCCCCCAGCTTCCTTCTCCTCTCTCCCTCCCCCCTCCCACCTCAGCTCCTTCTCTCCTCCTCCTCCCCCCTCCCTCCTTTGGGACCCCCCAGCTCCTTCTCTCCTCCTCCTCCCCCCTCCCTCCTTTGGGACCCCGCAGCTCCTTCTCTCCTCTCCCTCCCCCCTCCCTCCTTTGGGACCCCCCAGCTCCTTTTCTCCTCTCCCTTCCCCCTCCCTCCTTTGGGACCCCCCAGCTCCTTCTCTCCTCACCCTCCCCCCCTCCCTCCTTTGGGACCCCCCAGCTCCTTCTCTTCCTCTCCTCCCCCCCTCCCTCCTTTGGGACCCCGCAGCTCTTCTCTCCTCTCCCTCCCCCCTCCCTCCTTTGGGACCCCCCAGCTCCTTTTTCTCCTCTCCCTTCCCCCTCCCTCCTTTGGACCCCCCAGCTCCTTCTCTCCTCACCCTCCCCCTCCCTCCTTTGGGACCCCCCAGCTCCTTCTCTCCTCCTTCCTCCCCCTCCCCTTTGGGACCCCCAGCTCCTTCTCTCCTCCCCTCCCCCCTCCCTCTTTGGGACCCCCCAGCTCCTTCTCTCCTCTCCTGCCACTCCTCCCCCCTCCCTCCTTTGGGACCCAGCTTCCTTCTTCCTCCTCTCCCGCCCCTCCCTCCTTTGGGACCCCAGCTCCTTTCCCCTCTCTCCTCTCTCCTCCCCTCCCCCCCTCCTTTTGGACCCCCCTCTTTCTCCTCTCCCTTCCCCCCTCCTCCTTTGGGACCCCCCAGCTCCTTCTCTCCTCTCCCTCCCCCCTCCCTCCTTTGGGACCCCCCAGCTCCTTCTCTCCTCACCCTCCTTCCTCCCTCCCTCTTGGGACCCCCAGCTCCTTCTCTCCTCTCTCCTCCCCCCTCCTCCTTTGGGACCCCCCAGCTCCTTTCTCCCTCCTCCTCCCCCCCTCCCTCCTTTGGGACCCCCCAGCTCCTTCTCTCCTCCTCCTCCCCCCTCCCCTCCTTTGGGACCCCCAGCTCCTTCCCTCCTCCTCCTCCCCCTCCTCTCCCTCCTTTGGGACCCCCCAGCTCCTTCTCTCTCTCTCCTCCCCCCTCCCTCCTTTGGACCCCCCAGCTCCTTCTCTCCCTCTCCTCCTCCTCCTCCTGGGCCCCAGCTCCCCTCCCTCCTCCCCCTTTGGGACCCCCAGCTCCTTCTCTCTCCTCCTCCCCCCCCTCCTCCCCCTCCTCCTTTGGACCCCCCAGCCTCTCTCTCCTTCCTCCCCAGCCCTCTAGCCCCTCCTCCTCCTTTACCCACAGCTCTCCCTCCTCCCTCCCCCCCTCCTCCTGGGAGTCCTCCCCTCCTCTCCCCAGCTCCTCTCTCTCCTCCCCCCTCCCTCCTTTGGGACCCCCACCCTTCTTCTCCTCCCCTAAACCTCCTTCTTCTAAAGCCTCTAAGCTCTTTAAGCTGCTCTTTTTCTTCTCGCTCTCTCTCACCTCCGATCTTCCTCTCGCGCTCCTCCTTTTATTCTCCTTTTTTATTCAAAATCCCAAGAGTTCCCCCTCCCCCCTCCCCCCCCCTCCTTCAAAAATAGAAAGAAGCCGAGACCAAGACCAAGAGCGAGACCGGCAACATCAACACCACCGCATTTTTATACCCGGAGATAACCCTGGATTCTGGGTCAAAGGTTTCGCCACAAAAATCCTTTTACATCATAAAAATGTAAAAAGTACAAAGTATTCATAGTTTTTTCACTGAAATCAAAGCGCTCTAAAGATTGAGGAATATAATTGGTGGTACTTTATGTTGGCTCAGAGCGTTTCAAATCCACACCACAGCTCAGGTAAGCGCGCCGGAATAATGGACACGTGCAGGAGGTGTTTCATCACTACATTTCCCATGAGCCCTCGCTCCGCTGTCGCCGAGACCAGAGCAGGATGATAGTGGGGTCCGGTGAGAGTACGGGACAGGCAGAGGTACTGTACGGCTGCAAACACCTGCTCAAAGAGTGAACATGATGAGACGAAGGATTAAGGCGGATTCAAAGCTGCGAGAAACAGAGACAAAGGAGACGGAACGAGTCAAAACAGGATTTAAAATGGAGGGAAAAAATACACCTCTTGATTATACGAGACATGCTTTAAAGTGACATATTAGACTTCTTTAACTGGGTTTCTCTTCATGTCTGAGTAATCTTTATCCTCTAAAGACGCCATTGCTCTGAAAGTTCTCGTTTACAAAAGCTAGCTTGCCTAAAGCAGACACACATTTGCAATGAACGTGATTTGGCGACAGAAATGCTGCGATCCGATGAGATGATTTCTGGAGTCAAAAACCGTCCAGGAGACATCGGCCCTGCTCCAGATAGCTGCGCTCGGCTCGGTCCGGACCGCCGCCGCTCATTTTACATACTGTGAATGTTTTGGGCTGATGGGGCAAACCGGAGAGCCCGGATACAATATTCAGGTTGTATCAAAACCATAAAAGAACGAGAGAATGATGTACCTGCTCTAAATAACAAGCGTTAAAGTCGAGTGTGAACCCTGCAGCAGGAAGACCCCACAGACTGTGCCCACAGACTGAGTCCACAGACTGAGCCCACAGACTGAGCCCACAGACTGACCCCACAGACTGAGCCCACAGACTGAGCCCACAGACCGACCCCACAGACCGAGCCCACAGACTGAGCAGACTGACCCACAGACCTGAGAGCCCAGACCAGACCTGAGACCACAGACACAGACTGTCAGCCACACAGACTGAGTCCACAGACTGAGCCACAGACTGACCCCACAGACTGAGCCACAGACTGACTGAGCCCACAGACCGAGCCCACAGACCGAGCCCACAGACCGAGGCCCACAGACTGAGCCCACAGACCCCGACCCCACAGACTGACCCACAGACTGACCGAGCCCCACAGACTGAGCCCACAGACCTGACCCCACAGACTGAGCCACAGAGCCCCACAGACTGAGCCCCAGACGCCACAGACTGAGCCCACAGACTGACCCCACAGAAAAACCAAACAAAAGAAAAGACCACACGCCACACAGACCAGCCCACAAGACCGAGATCACAGACTACCCACAGGACTGAGCCCACAGACTGAGCCCACCGACTAGCCACACGACCAGACCCCACAGACTGAACCACAGACTAGCCCACAGACCACCCACAGACCGAGCCCACACCGACCCACAAACTGACCCCACAGACCGAGCCACAGACTGAGCCCACAGACTGAGCCCACAGACGACCCCACAGACCTAGCCCACAAGACTGAGACCCACAGACTGAGCCCACAGACCGACCCACAGACCGAGCCCACAGACACCGAGCCCACAGACGACCCCACAGACTGAGCCACAGAGCCCACAGACTGAGCCCCACAGACAGGCCCACAGACCGACCCCACCGCCTCGTCCAACACACAGCCACAGACGAGCCCACAGCAAAATCAACAACTCTGAAGCATTCGACTGAATCTTGAGGAAGAAAGCCTGCAATCATTAAAGTGAAGATTAAAGTCGCACTGTGGAACATTTGTGTGGCGCGTCTGACAGACGCTCGTGTACTACAGATCTGAGCCAAAATACAGTAATGGTTACAGAAAGCCAGTACTAGTATGTATAGTATACAAACTCAGTAGTACTTAGGAGGGTTGAACAAAACTCACAAGAATCCAGAAAATGGCTTCTGTTTTATGGAAGAAAAAAATATGCTTACAGTGATCCCTCGTTTATCGCGGGAGTTGCGTTCCAAAAATAACACGCCTCTTCGTCCTGACTCCGCCCCGCTGTAGCGTCTGATTCTACTGAAGGCGCAGGGGTCTTTCTCCGAGAGAAGAACATTGTTATGGGTCGTTGTTGGCGCTCTTTCTTTTTCTGAGCAAGAAAGATTTTTATAAACGGATATGCCACCTCCGATTATATTTGAGAACTGCAATGAACGACTCAAAGGGTCCCAAAGGGTCCCAAAGGGTCCCATTCTTGTGCCGTGCGCTGACATTGTGGGTTTTGTCACAGAGAGAAAATGCAAACGTAAAGTTGGCAGAATGTACAGAAACGAAAACTGTTGACAAGTGAAAAACCAATACAGTACAGCGTCAATATTTTATTTCTAGACAACAGTAAAGCCCCTGAGCCAATCAGGATTCAGAGCACAATGCACTGTAAAAAAAATCCGTGAAGCATCAACGGCGTGAAAGATGGAACGCGATATAGCGAGGGACCACTGTATATATTTCCTTTTTTCCTTGTTTTCTTTCCTCTTTGATGCCACTTCCTTAGTTTCCTTTGTCTTTGTTTGTTTTGCTTGTGTTTCTGTTTTATTCCCTCTTCTCTTGTTATGCTGTTGTTTAGTTTTTGTTGTTCTATGTTCCAATAAAAAAAAATAAAGTTAAAAAAAATCAGAATAATCATAATAATTTCCTCTTTACACAGTGCAATATGGGCTGCATTCACGTCGTTCAAATTTTATCTCCAGATTTCAGATTCAGGGTGGATCTATTGCTTTCAATTCAAATTAGGAGAGCAATTAAACCAGAATTGATCAAAAGGTCAAAAGGTAAACGGCCATCGATAACATGAACGGGGGGCGTCTAAAACCCATTAAATCACACAAATATCTTAGGATTGGGGTTGAGTTTAGTCCATTGGTGCTGACAGAGAGGGATTCTGTGCCAGTTTCGGTTTGATGAGACGGACCCAGCCTTTAATTAGAACAAAATGTTGAGTTAATGAGCACAAACAAAGAGGTCGAAGTCCTAAATACAGAACATAATGTAATGTAATAAATAGATGTCTTTAAATTGTGGTTTGTCGCTCGCTGCCAGAACGAGCTGCCAACATTCACTCTCCAATTTTTTATTTTTCTCCTTCCACAAAAGCAAAGTACATTTTAAACAAACACACAAATCTGCCGTCTGTCCAATTAAAAGGAAAAACGCTGTCGAAAACATTTTACTTCTTCAAGTTTTAGCCCATTCCTTTTCCGCAGACACTAATTTGGATTCCTTCGCCTCGTCCTTCAGAGGGACGAGAACGTTCCTGGCGCTCTCCAAAAAAAAAAAAATAACACGCCGAATCGCTGTAAGTGGCGCGATGAAAGCTTTAGTTAGAGCAGGCAAAGACAAAAGCAGGATTACACCCGAGCTGTTTAAAAAAAATGGTTTTGAGGAACGAGAGCGAGAGATTAGCGAAGAGAAAAAAAAAAAAAAAAAAAAAAACCAAGAATTCATCTGAACTCCGCGTGAACCGCACGATTTTGACAAGTTCTCACCCTCGAGAATTTGGATTTCTCAGAGAATTCCTCCGTCGCCTCCAACTGTTTTGCATGCTTTTTTGTTGTTGCTGTTGTTGTTCCTTCCCATTCTCCGTCCTATCTTTTGAAACACCTGTACGGAGTGTGCAGCGGAGCGCGAAGCAGGACACACACACACACACACGCACGCACACATACACACACACACGGGAACAAAACAAGACGAAATAAAAAGTTGAAAAAGGGGACGAGGCGCGATGACCTCTTTTTGAACTCCGACACAAAGAAAACGGAGGTGGCGCGAGAAGCACGGCGGGGTTCAGATGGTTGTCAAACTCGACGGAATCAACTCGATTCGTTTTCCCAGATTGCGTTCGCACACGTGGCGACGCTGCACAGCCCAATGACGGAACTAATCAATGTTTCTGATGTCGCGGCAGAGCAAAACAAAACAACCAAAAACATTGGAGAGAGCGTTGGCACGCCGCGGCAAACAGCTTGAACGTCTGGGAACAAAGTGAGACAAAATGCGTCTATCAAACATTCTAAAAAAGCTTAAATTCGCTGATAAAATGTGACACGATTTAGACGTAAATAAAATCCTTGAAATGGCCGCAACGTCTACAATTTACAGTAGATTTGTTCGTTGTAGAGTCCAGTTCCACATCTTCAGAAAGACTGCTCAAAATGTCCCAAATGTAAGATGTTTTTCAAGATGTTTTTGTCTTATCTTCATCACAAATGTCTCGCGTTGTCTTTTGTTTCTCTTGCTCGTTTCTTCGCCTCTCGGCCGGTGAATCCATCTTCATCTCGAGCTTAAGGTTCGTAGTCAAGAGTTCCCGGAGGGTTCAGCCTGTGGTGCACGATGTAGGAAGTCGGAGAACTCAGAAGATACACACCAAGACTCAGAGAGAACCTAGATGCTGTTCCTCTCTGGGCACTTGGGTCTAGATGGTTCTACTTGGAAAAGTTTTGGTTCATGGCGAGAACAGAAGTCGCCCAAAAGTGACCTAAATAAGCTCTACACCGTACTTGAACTGTTCTTTTTAATCATGAGGCAGATCTTACATAAAGACTTGATGTAATTCCATGTTCCAACTACAGTAAACTACTTTTTTCTACGTTTCTTTCATTCTTTTCACTGCGTTTCAACCTCTCGTTCAGTTTGCTTCAGTTCGATCTTTTCCATTTTTGTAAAGCCCAAAATAACATCGTTGCTTCGCAGGAATGCACAAAACTGTCGAGTTTTGCCAGCAGAACGTTGGAAAATCAAACAATGAAACGGTCCTCGGTCGATAAAGGAGACGCAGATTAACCAGCGTTCACAGGGATGAAACGGAGAAGGGTCCCGGCGGCCCCTTGGCCTTGGATCCCCGACCATAAAAAGTAGGCTATGACATCATTTCCACTGCTCTAAGAAAATGCTGTTCCCAAACCGCACCGCTCCGCCCCATGGGAAAGGGAAAAGCTCCATATTCTGCCTTGACCTTCAACTCTGGACCTTCTGACAGTGCGAGAATGCTAACCACTCTGCCACGTGTCGGCGCAGCGCATTTATGAACCTGATTTCCAATGGCGCGTGCGTTTGATGTGACGTCAGGCGCGACCGCGAGCTCGACCCGCGTCTCCCGCCCGCACGCGAACGAACACAAACGAACCCCAAAGCGCCACCTGCGGCTCCGCGCGCCGCCGCGGGCCGCGAGCTTTGACCCGCCGGCGCGGGAGCGGCAGCTGCGCCGGGGCGTGACGGAGGAGCAGATGAGATGCGGCGTTCAGGGATGTAAAAGCGTACACCTGAGTCGAAACAAGGAAAGAAACCACAAACAACGACAAATGACTGTCGTAGAAATGTCTTTTTCATCACGCCGTGTCAAAGCGCTCGTTGTTCACACGAGGCGCGGAATGTTGGCCAAACCCTGGAATCAAACCATTATCATGTGTTTTTGGGACGGTCAAAGCAACTCGTTTTTTTGACACCGCCATTCCACTCAGTTTTGGAGTAATGTACTTGGGCCTCAAAACTCCCACCATGGACGCAGTGGATGGATACGTTTGGAACATACTCCTGGCAGCTAAAAAAAAAAAAAAGTAAGACTCAAACCGCAAATTAATCACAGGATTCAACATAAAAAAAGATAGATTTAAAAAACAAAAATGGGACAAATATTCAGAACTTCTTATGCTCTAATTCTACTTTTAATACACATTTTTTTCTGATGGTCGCTCCAGAATATTCTACTTTTACTCCTTTACTTGCCGTATGCTCTACCTGGTCCAGCTCGTTTTTTTATTGGATAAAAAGACATTTCAATTGCACAATTCAAGACGTTTCCTTTGGTTTTCTGTGGTTTTCATGGGTTTTAGGTGCAGTTTTCTGGTGTCATTTTCAACCGTTTTCACCGTTCAGAAGATGTAATATTTGGGTTTTTGAATTGTTAATTGTTATGGCCGCAGCTGTTCTATCTTCAAACGGTCACGAGGCCTCAAAATGGTACATATCATCCATTTATTGAATTGTTATTGGCCCTAAACACGCTCTCGAGGGCCTCGCATTGGCATTTGGAATCATGTACACGTGGAAACAAAACGTAGCTTTCTGACACACGAATGCAGCTCAGAACGAGTCTGCTGACGGTTTGTGGACCTCAAAACGGCACCGGAGCCGTCTGGACCTCACCCTTTCACGTCACAAACCTGGGCCATTTCAGACCGAGCTCGTTTAACAGGATCAATGAAGTGTGAATGGAGCGAAATTCAAATTCAGGCGTGTTTTCGGTGCGGGAACAATGTTATTTTAGTCACTTAGTTTCACTGGTACCACATGAATAATTGTGTAAAATCGTGATAGTCACATAGAAAAGGGGATATTTGGGGGATCCTGTGTTTCTGGGTTGTTGAATGATGTGATCTGTTCTTACAAAAAGCGATTTAAGGGATAATTAACGACAATCAAACCGTTTTAGTTGTAATTTATCATGTCCGTTCCACCGCGTCCCACCACACTGCCCAAAATGTCCCACTTTTACTACAATTTGAGATTACTAGCATTGTCAAGACCTACTGAAGGAGATTTTGCTTTATATTTTAATTAAAACAAATAAATAAATAAATAAATACATAAATAAATAATAATAATAATAGCATATACAAAAGCCCCCCCCCCCCCCAAAAAAAAAAATCCAAATTAAATCAAAATTTTTGTTTTTCCATTTGTCTAATGTCTGTTTCTTTGTGAAGGCCCTTTTTCCTGCTGCCAAAGGTAAAAGTCCGAAGGTATCCATTTATTGTGTCCATAACAGGAGTTTTGAGGCCCAAGTACACAGATCTACAGTTCAGAGGGATGTCAATGTCAAAAAGTCTGCAGCCCGTTGTGAACTTCAGTCCAATAAATATTTCTGAGCAACAGGACAGTCCCAGGTTTGCCTCCTGGTGCCACAGTTTCTCCAATGTGAATAATGAGCACTTTGACACGGTGTTATGAAGAAACGTGACGCATTTTTGCAGCAAAATTCACTCCAAACATGTGACTTTGGGCTCTTCCACTGGAACGTACACTCATGTTCCCACTCTTCATCCGTCAAAACAAGATCTGTCCAGATTAGGAATGCACATAGATATAATTTAGATATTATTCCTTTTTAAAAGTTCTGATTTATAAGCCTAGATAAACATTACTTTGTTTAATTGCTTGGTTGTAATCACTCTTTATTTGTAAAAACCTATAAAAGTCCTGTTTCTCCAAGTCAAATGATTCTTTCAACATTGCTAACCCTAACCCTAACCCGAGATTTTTTCTTTTTAATTTCAACACATATCTATCATTCTTTGCCTTCCTAATTTGCCTGATTGACTGAAGTTCGGCACGTCCGGCTTTTACCACCGGAGCACATTTGTCTCGTTTCTTGCCACATCATCACTTCCTTGCATATCCACAGCTAAAATTAAATAAAATAAATGTGATCCCCCGAAAGTGTGATTAATTTGTAAATATTTGAGTCCTAATCTAATAAAAATGGGTCCAAACACAGCTGTTGTTGTTTCCGCGCGGGTGGAGGCTAATCCAGCTCCGATCCCGGCGTGCGCCGTGCTTCCTTTCAATAATCATTTCCTGGTTTGTTGAACACGCCAGATTCTCTCCGAACGGGCAATTTTGTCATTTTCACATCGCCGTCTCCGCCTCTGTCTCTGTTACATTGTTCCCGTGGTAATCAGTCACGAGCGCGGGGAAGCGTTAAAATATTCACTGAGTTTCATGAAAATATTTCTTCCCTCGTTTTTTTTTTTTTCGTTTTTTTTTACATCTAATGATTTATTTCCAAGAGTGCAGTGATGAATGTGTGTGTTTGGCATGTGTTTTAAGCCAGATGCCCTTCCTTAAAAGTGCCTGGACGACTCGTTGAACTAAAATGCAGTTTAGATAAATATATTTAGAATTTTGCGAAAAAACTGTAAAAATGTTATCACAGAAAGGCAAATTTTTTTAGGTTTATAATTTCACTTCCTGTTTGTAATTGATGACATCACAGTCGTAAATTGCCCAGTGTTTGCTGTCACAATTTTTTTTAAATTTGACAAATAAAAATAAATGAGAGCGACTTTATTTCGTTGAATTCATGTTTAGAGCGTCAAAAAAGTTGTTTCTTTTGTGTAAATTCTGCATAAACTTTGACTGGAATGAGTGTCCCTGGTGTGATGTCACTTCCTGTCATTTTCTAAAGATTATTATTTATTTTTTCATAAAAACCTGTCATAGGCACTTTAATGTAACCTTTTTGGTGGAAGGTCCGTCACCGGCTTGCTTCCATGGAGACCTTTTTCCCTGGTATGTTCCACAGTTTGACCTAATAATGATAATCATAATAATAACAATAATCATAGTAATCATAATCATAATAATAACAATAATAATCATAATAATCATAACAATAATCATCATAATAATCATAACAATAATAATAATAATCATAATAATAACAATAATAATCATAACAATAATAATCATAATAATCATAACAATAATAACAATAATAATCATAACAATAATAATCACAATAATCATAACAATAATAATAATCATAATAATAATAATCATAACATTAATAACAATAATAATCATAATCATAACAATAATAATAATCATCATAATCATCATATGGTGGTGTTGGTGCTGCCCGGGGGTAAACTGACGGACTTATCAATCTTGTTTTTAATCTTGAAAAACCCCTGGAGGGACGTACTCAGGAAACTTAAGATCATAGATAATAACTGCATCCACGAATTTCCATTTATTTTTGTAGAGGCCAAAATTGCTGTTGTCAAAATGGTTGATTTCACCAACAGAAAGTTAGAAAATCCAACTATGAAACAGTCATTGGTCAATAATAGACATGCCAGAACACCAAATTACTTTCAGTTTGGATCAACCGTAACCGAGGGAAATGGAATACAAATAGGTGCCAACATATTACAACCCCAAAACTCTTGATTTCTTTGATGTTTTCCACAGTTACAAGACTTTTCGTCATCTTCTTCTTCTTCTTCTTCTTCTGTTCCTCTGGCGAGTCGCGGCCTGATCTCTGTCTGAAGGAGGCGCTAAGCGCACTGAAAATAACACACACAGTTGTTGACGCTGTTGTTAAGTAGGTCTGTTGAGCGTCTCTAAGCTGCGAATCGTCACCCGACTCATAATTTGCATCACCGTTCATGCCCTGAGGGGTCTCCTAAGTCCTATTGGGGGGCTCTGGGACCAACCTGTCGGACACAGGATTCGCCCTCTGCCAGCGTCTTACACCCTGCAGTTGTGTGCGTTATGACTGTCACAGGGGCCAGACTCTAAAACGGGGCGAAGAGGCCGAAGATGAGTGAAACAGATGTCGCGTCTCGTTTGCTGTCGCTGTAGCAACGTCTCAAAGCGCCACGGACACGGGATCACCGAACGTCCCTTTGGGTCCCAAGTTTGAAGTCCCCGCATGAAGGTGGAGACTAATTCAGGTATGAGCTTGCATTTGTGTTCTTCGTGAATCTGGCGCAGAGTTCTCTCAGTATCAAACATGTTCGTTTCCCGAATGAAGCCCCCCGTAGAGCTTCTGAAACAGGTACTCTCCCGTCGCTACGACTCTTTACTCAATGTTCTCCTCGTTTATTGAACACACCTCGGGCCGTCCTTCAGTTTACTGGCCCGTGCCCTTCACGTTCCACACAGACGTGCATAAATACTCACCGTCGTAAATTAGCGGCGCACCTCGATAGCATGTCCAATAGCTACCCCTCCCCCTCCCCCGGCGCTAACGCTAATGCCCTCTGTCTCCTTTAGCCACACTTTCTATCAGGGGACTTGATTAGCGTGCACTAGCGCTCATGCTATCACAGACTCTAAATGCCAACTCACCCGGCTAACCGTGCGGAACTAACACCAGCCGCTAACACGCCGCGCTAAAGGGCATTCGGACGATAACGACGCGCGGGAAGTTATGAAGATTTAATGCTAAGTCACGTGCTAACACCCACATGTGTTGGCGCTGGAGACACAGTTAAAGAGGGAGAAAGGGTCTGACATGCGAGAGGAATGAGCGTGTCGAGTTTCTAGGTCACATTTGCAGAAACGGTGGTGAGAATATGAAGTGGGACCGGTGGGGTCGGTTGTTCTTCAGAGTGGTTCTTGGTGTGTTTGAGGCGGACTTGAGAAGTATTGAGTGGAAAACAATTAGGATTTAGAGGAGGTTAGCGTTAGCTCGTACACTGCGGTCGTTAAAGGAGACATGTGATGCTTTTCCGGGTATTTATTATTGAACTAATGAACATATGATTACTATTTTTACACACACTATTGATCAAGATGTCTCGATGATACAAACAGGTCCATTGACTTCCTGTTCAAAACTCCGCCTCTTCATTGTGGCATTTCTCTGTAACGAGCTGCAGATTCTGGCCCACATCACGCACTGTCTACCATCTGGTCCCTAATGCCACAACGCTGAAACCTCTGCAATCACTCCGCAAACGAACCGTGCAAAATCCCGGACCACCCTCACCGTCGGCCCTGACGACACAAACACAGTCTGCTCGGCTTGGAGAACATCGGAACCACCGGCCACAGCAGAACCAGAGGAGCAGCAGAGCCAGGGGAGCAGCAGAAGCAGAGGAGCAGCAGAACCAGAGGAGCAGCTCAACCAGAGGAGCAGCAGAACCAGAGGAGCATCAGAACCAGAGGAGCAGCGAGAGGGGAAAAGTACCTTCAGTCAAACTTCTGCCTCTGACTAAACATTTTTTATTTTTCTTGAATTTGCCAATAACCACAACAAACCACACAAACCTGCAACAATGATTGTGTTATTATGTGTTCATTTGGTCGGGACGGAGCATGTGAATGACTAACACGCAAAGCTACAGTCGCTAACACGCAAAGCTACAGTCGCTAACATGCAAAGCTACAGTCGCTAACACGCAAAGCTACAGTCGTTAACACGCAAAGCTACAGTCGTTAACACGCGAAGCTACAGTCGCTAACACGCAAAGCTACAGTCGCTAACACGCAAAGCTACAGTCGCTAACACGCAAAGCTACAGTCGCTAACACACAAAGCTACAGTCGCTAACACACGAAGCTACTGTCTGTAAAAGCGGTAACGCCTGCTCGAAGTGTACTTTATAACATTTAATAAAAGTGTGAAACTCGTACAAAAAACGTGCTTCCGAGTTCCGCCCCCCGAGGTCGCCCGGGGCGCCGCCGCAGCCGCATGTTCTGACCAGGGTTCACTTGATGATGAAGTTTGAAAATGCAGGAGGAAGAACACAGTACGGAAGATCACACGGTTACAAAAAAAAAAAGAAGCCCAACCGCAGCTTCATCCAAGGCTGGTTCACGTCTCCGTATGAAAAATGTATCATCTCGATCCTTGAACTGGACTTTCGGAATCCGAGGAAAACTTCACCGCATCGAGAGAGCGAGCGAGAGAGAGAGAGAGAGGGCGCGTTCGCCGCCGCTCCCAACTGTACTTTCAGCTCGGGAGTTGGCCCGGAGCAAGGCTGAGGTCTTAATAACCGGGGCAAATATTCATGAATGAGTTTTGCAATAAATGTTTCGAGACAAACAGCGGCGCCGCGAAACGCTATCATCTCAATAAACTGGGCCCGAAGTGAGAGGGCGCCGTAATGAGTCGTAATGAGGACGCTAATTTGTGGAAAGAGCATAATATCGCCTGTTTATCCCCCGCTTTCATCCAGAGGAGTTTGGGGGTATTTTTAGCGATAACCGGCCCACGGGGGGGTGGGGGTGAACCCGCGGGGGAACGTCCCAAAAATGTGGGTCAATGTTTGTTCTGCGCATGAAACGCTTTTGATCAGAGGCGATGCGGCTGCGGTGATGTCGCGGGACGGGGTAATCAGGGTTCCCACTTAAAATGATGTTTCAATTGGCTTCCGGAGAGAGGTACAAAGGGCTAATTAGTGTTGCTTTTGAAGCGCGTTTGTCAGCTGGCACGCTCACGTTGCCCGGGCGAGGCCCGTGCGGTGAAAGGCGTTGGCGTCGATGTTCTAAATACTCCTTGTTCTGCTCTAGAAGGACCGTGATGAGAACCTGCTTTCCGCTGCAGCGTCACATTCTCTGTTTCTCTCATTCATTCATTCATGCCTTTCTCCCACTCCCATGCTCCTTTAAAGGTGCACTATGTAACCTTTTATGGCAGGGGTCTCCAACCTACAGCTGCCCATGTGGAGAAGCTCCATGTTCTAAAACACACCCACATTTGGGGCAGTTTACTTTGATTTGTCACGTTCTAAACACAGAACATTTGCCCGCTCAAATCCATCACAACTCATGTTATTGGTCAGTTAGCTGTCAATCAAACGATAGCACTGGTGACTCGGCCAAAGCTTACAGCGCCCCCCCATGTGGGTCTGGCTGTGGGTCCGGCTGTGGGTCCGGCTGTGGGTCCAGCTGTGGGTCCAGCTGTGGGTATGGCTGTGGGTCCAGCTGTGGGTCTGGCTGTGGGTCCAGCTGTGGTATGGCTGTGGGTCCGGCTGTGGTTTGATCTGTGGGTCCGGCTGTGGGTCCGGCTGTGGGTCCGGCTGTGGGTCTGATCTGTGGGTCTGATTTCTGGGTCTGTCTGTGGGTCCGGCTGTGGGTTTGATCTGTGGTCCGGCTGTGGGTTGATCTGTGGTTTGATCTGTGGGTCCGGCTGTGGTTTGATCTGTGGGTTTGATCTGTGGGTCCGGCTGTGGTTGATCTGTGGGTTGATCTGTGGGTCGGCTGTGGGTCTGATCTGTGGGTCTGATCTGTGGGTCTGATTTCTGGTCTGGCTGTGGGTCCAGCTGTGGTTGGTTTTGATCTGTGGGTTTGATCTGTGGGTCTGGCTGTGGGTCCGGCTGTGGGTCCGGTGTGGGTCTGATCAGTGGTTCCGGCTGTGGGTCCGGCTGTGGGTCCGGCTGTGGGTCCGGCTGTGGGTTTGATCTGTGGGTCTGATCAGTGGGTCCGGCTGTGGGTCCGGCTGTGGGTTCGGCTGTGGGTCCGGCTGTGGGTCCGGTGTGGTTTGATCAGTGGGTCCGGCTGTGGGTCCGGCTGTGGTCCGGCTGTGGGTCCGGCTGTGGGTCTGATCAGTGGGTCCGGCTGTGGGTCTGGCTGTGGGTCCGGCCTCTGGGTCCGGCTGTGGGTTTGATCTGTGGGTCTGGCTGTGGGTCCGGCTGTGGGTTTTGATCTGTGGGTCCGGCTGTGGGTCCGGCTGTGGGTCCGGCTGTGGGTTTGATCTGTGGCTGGCTGTGGTGCGGCTGTGGGTCCGGCTTGTGGTTTGATCTGTGGGTCCGGCTGTGGGTTTGATCTGTGATCCGGCTGTGGGTTTGATCCGTGGGTCCGGCTGTGGGTCCGGCTGTGGGTTTGATCTGTGGGTCTGGCTGTGGGTGCGGCTGTGGTCCGGCTGTGGTCGGCTGTGGGTTTGATCTGTGGGTCGGCTGGGTGGGCTGTGGTGATCTGTGGTTTGATCTGTGGGTCTGGCTGTGGGTCCGGCGTGGGTCCGGCTGTGGGTTGATCTGTGGGTCCGGCTGTGGGCCTGATCAGTGGGTCCGGCTGTGGGTCCGGCTGTGGGTTTGAGGCTGTGGGTCGGCTTTGGGTCCGGCTTTGGGTCCGGCTGTGGGTTTGAGCTGTGGGTCCGGCTGTGGGTCCGGCTGTGGGTCCGGCTGTGGGTCCGGCTGTGGGTCCGGCTGTGGGTCTGATCAGTGGGTTTGATCTGTGGGTGCGGCTGTGGGTGCGGCTGTGGGCGGCTGTGGGTCCGGCTGTGGGTCCGGCTGTGGGTCCGGCTGTGGGTCTGTGGGTCTGATCAGTGGGTTCCGGCTGTGGGTCCGGCTGTGGGTTTTGATCTGTGTGGGTTTGATCTGTGGGTGCGGCTGTGGGTGCGGCTGTGGGTGCGGCTGGTGGTCGGCTTGTGGTCCGGCTGTGGGTCGGCTGTGGGTCTGATCAGTGGGTCGGCTGTGTGGTCGCGGCTGTGGGTCGCGGCTGTGGTTTGATCTGTGGGTTTGATCTGTGGGTGCGGCTGTGTGGGTGCGGCTGTGGTCTGGGTCCGGCTGTGGGTCGGGTCGGCTGTGGGTCCGGCTGTGAGTGGGTCTGATCAGTGGGTCCGGCTGTGGGTCCGGCTGTGGGTTTGATCTGTGGGTCTGATCAGTGGGTGCGGCTGTGGGTGCGGCTGTGGGTCCGGCTGTGGGTGCGATACAGCGCTCTGATGTTCGGGCTGATGCTTCACTGTTATTCCCCTCGCTGCACTTCAGTCTTTCTCTCCTGCACAGACTTTACTCTCCTCTTCCTCCTCTTCTTTCACTTCTCCTCCTCTTCTTCTTTGAGGCGTCACCTTTTGTCTCCTCTTCTGTTTTGTCTTCGCTCTGGGCCGCCGGCAGCAGTGGGCTTGGTTAGGTTCAGGACTCAGACTCGGAAGCGGTTGAGCGGGCAAGATCAGGACCACTGGGGCAAAACGACCGCCACATGGTCCTGTTCTGCTGGTGTCAAGCTACAAAATGTCTTTCATTTGATGTCGGCCTCGTTTTCACGGAGAGAGATGAACGAGTGAACGAGTGAACGAGTGAAAGAGTGAAAGAGTGAACGAGTGAACGAGTGAACGAGTGAACGAATGGAAGTGCGAAGCGACGCACACGAGCCTTTATTTAACCAGGAGAGAACTCACTGAGATCGAGACCTCTTTTTCAAGTGTGACCTGAATCCTTAAACCTCCAGAGTCTACAAATATGTGGGTGACACCTACAGACCAATTACTGACCAGTTCTTTGGACGGTCAAGACATCTCACGGTAAAAATAACATAGTAACCCTCATAATAACCCTCACATAGTTCAACGTCATGTGCAGGGTCTTTAAATGCACTTCTCCTGCCGAACACAAGGCGTATATTTGGACCCGAGCTGCACTTCAGGACTATTCCAAGAACTTGTTAAACTCTTTACATCAGCTCAGTGCATGTTCTTCCTTGTATTATCAGCATCTGTCCTGGTCCAAGCATCTGCTGCAGGTTCGGAGGAAGACTCTGAGCGGCTGCAGGATGAAGGCCGAGACAGCAGTTTATGCACGCGCAAGGAAACAATTACGTCTGTGCGCATGACGCAAACCTGACTCGGTCCAGTTCAATGAAAACGGTGATGAAGAAGGTTGGTGATTAGCTTGAAACATTGTTGTGATTATTATTATTATTATTATTATTATTATTATTATTATTATTATTATTATTATTATTATTATTGATGCCATTATTATTGATGCCATTATTATTATTATTATAGCAATATTTTTGTGATATCATTGTGATTATCTTTGTCATTATTATTATTATTATTGTGATTATAATTATAATTGTGATATTATGATTATTATTATTGTGATACTATTGTGATTTTTATTATCATTATTATTATTATTATTATTATTATTATTATTTTGATTATTATTATACGATATTTTTGTGATATTATTGTGATTATCTTTGTCATTATTATTATTATTATTATTGTGATTATAATTATAATTGTGATATTATGATTATTATTATTGTGATATTAACGTGATTATTATTATCATTATTATCATTATTATTGTGATTATTATTATTATCATTTTTATATAAAACTTACTATGCATAAAATTATTATCATTATTATTATTATTATTATTATTATTATTATTATTATTATCATGATTGTGATTATTATTATTATTACTATTACTAATATTATTACCAATAACTTTATTATACTGGATTACAATTGCAGACACAAACATAAATACGGTCCGTGCACATGCAAGTTATCAATAATTAATGTTTAAAATGTTGTGGAAGTAAAAGTAAAAGCCCCTTTAGGGCTTGAAAGCTTGTGTTTGGGTGAAATGAGTTGGAGCAGCAGCTGACGGTGGGACAGATGTGGGCTTTGGGGGGGAGGGGTGGAGTTATGCAAATGGATTATAAAGCTTCACTCGTCAAGAGAGTTCCAGTCTGTTCGTCAGGCATGAGAATAAGCGGCGAAAGTACCAACGGCGCCACCTATGTCATCTACAGTGAAATGAATAAACCAAATATGAAAAAAAGAACAGTTTGAACACGAGATCCTCTCTTCATTTGCCTCGTATTAATAAATAGATCCTTACTACTGGTTTTTAAAATGATTTAAATAAAAAAAATTGAAATGTGACGCTAATGTCGGTAACTAATTAATTTAATGTTTAAGAAAGAAATAACCAAACTGAACATCCATAAATGTTGGAACAGAATGTTCTTCAGGACCGGCTCCACAGATAAATAAACTTTTGGCTCAAACTTCTTCCATCTAAAAAGAAGGACGTGTTTGTGTTTGAATGGCACCACATTCTATTGTGAATTTAAATTCAATCGCCGTAATTTTGTGCCAATTTCGTTTGACCTGGATTGGCCCAGTAATTACAGAGATTATCACGACTTTATCACGACTTTATCACGGCTTTGGGCTGGTCCCAAGAACGTTTCGGAGATCAGAAGCCGTTCCCGGGTTGTTTTCCCGCAGCCCTTAACGTCACCCTCTAAAATCACAGTATTAATACTCAGGAGGGTCTGGGCTCGTCGACCTCATTTAGGAGCGGTCACGGCCTCGTTAAAAGTCACTGTTGAGTGCGTAAACCTTTTGGCATTTTGTTTTAGATGTTAATTAGTGTAAAACTGGCACCCGAGCTAAAGGCTAACAGCGTACCTGTTCAGACCCGGGTGACATTTGCCCACCATCTGATTAAAAATAACTACCAGCGCCTGGGAAGATCAAATATTGAAAGAAAGCTATAATTTTGGATTATTTTCTTTGATTCATCAAGTAATCTATATATATTTTTTACATTCCTTAAACCATTTTTAAAAGAATATTAAGTAATTGTTTCAATAAAAATTAATTTAGGGAGTTTGTGCTTAAAATAACGTTCCGCGTGCCGTTGGTGTTAGCCTCCGCGTGCTGTTGGCGTTAGCCTCCGCGCACTGTTGGCGTTAACCTCCGAGCGCCGTTACCGTTAGCCTCTGCGTGCCGTTGCTGTTAGCCTCCGCGCGCCGTGGGCGTTAGCCTCCGCGTGCCGTTGGCGTTAGCCTCCGTTGGCGTTAGCCTCCGTGTTTGCCGTTGCCGTTAGCCTCTGCGTGCCGCCGTTAGCCTCCGCGTCGCCGCTTCGTCCTCGCAGACTGTTTCTCTGGACCCTCTGATCTCGTTCTCACTCGTGAGTTTAAAACGCGCTTCTCTTTGTCGTGCTTTCGCTGCTGCAGGTCCGGAACCAGCTCCGTGTGAGACCAAAGCGGCAAAAAAGTTTTAATTAAACATGTAAATGTAATCAATCATCGGGGTATTAAAATAATAATCAAAGCTTTTTTGTAATAGAATTACTCGATTTACTCGATTAATCGTTTCAGCCCAAGCCACAACCCACTTATTTCAGTCAAATCCACCCTCCTGGAGTCAGGGTCAGATTGTTCTCCAAACACAAATAAACACATAAAAAATACCCTGAAGTAAAAATAAATAATGAATAGGACTTTTTTAAAACTTTATTACAAGCTGCGAAATCTTATTTTTGGGTGAAATTAGCCTCAGCTTTGAAAAAGGAATTGTCAAAACTGACAAAGGCTCAGTCTAAATCTGTCAGTCCAAACCGGCACCAGCAGCTTTACTCCGTCAAATATTTACCAGAGAAAAGCCAGGCGGGATTTGAAATCTGATTTCCTCTGAGCGGAGCTGGTTCACACTTATAATCAGAGTAAATCAGACAAACAGAAGCCAAAAGAGTCTCAGCTTCAGCAAGAGTCCAGACGTTAGTTTGTGCTCCAAAGGTCCAGCAGCAGCTTCAGTTTGAGGTGGGAATGAATGAAGTTGAGATCAGCTCTGGTCAGAAGCTCGTGACCAACAGTTTAGTTTAGTTCATTTGCCGTTTGCAGTTAAAACCACTTTGCAAACATGTCACAGATGATGAATGACGACATGATGAGGAGAGACATGCTGTTAATACCATGGAAACAGGTGAGAAACATCGCCATGACGATTGGCTTCAGTGGTTTGTGACGCTTTAAAATAGCCTCGTACAAACAGAGCTGAGGAACACGTCACGTTCTGGACGACGTGTCCATTGGGACTGTTGATCGAGTTTGATCCATCTTTGACATCGTTCTGAAATATGACTTACATTTATCTCAAGTTGAAACGTACGAAATGTGAGAAAGTCATTCGAACGTCTGATTCTGCTTCAAACTCCGGAATAAATGACGTATTTCCCTTTTTGCGTCCGCATAAGTCAAAGCCCCCCGTGCCCCCCCCCCGTTACCTCTGGCCCCGTGCACATTAAACACAATGATCACTTCGTGCCACTTCGCCGTGACCTTACGGTCGCTCCCCTCCGCATCTGAACGTAAGACCCCCGTGCTCATGCAGCTGTTCTTTTAAGGACGGCCAAAAGTGCGGGCGCAGGGGCTATTTCAGGCTCTGGATTGAATTAAATCCACATTAATCCCTGTAGAATCTGTGTCATTCTTCCAGGCAACAAATCCTAATATAATTACAGCAGCGCCGCACCAGAGCCTCCTCCTCCTCTTCCTCTTCCTCCTCCTCCTCCTCCTCCTCCTCCTTTACCACATATACATTACCACATGTTCATTTTAGTCACGCTCACTCTGGATGGAGGATTAACTGGATTTCCGTCATTGTCCGAGGTTTCCCGGTGTGTGGTTTCGGGGGTCTTTTGAGTCGGCTCCCAGGCCAGCGTGCGTGGGGGGGGGGGGTGTCTTCCCTTACGCAACGACATCGCAGAGAGGGGCCCGACCGCGTTTGCCATGTGTTTTGGAACCGCACTGTCGCTTCAGAAATACTGGACAGAGCCGCTCCGTTTGATTTCAGGACTGTGTATCTGGGCGCGCAGCTCCGGGGGTCCCGACTCGCGCAAACAGGAGAGCCCACAGATCGCGCCTGACCGCCCACCACCCCATCGCGGCCTGAACCCGCCCACATCACTCCTGAACCGCCCACATCACACCTGACGCCCAATCCACGCCGACCGCCCACCATCACGCCTGACCCGCCCAAATCACTCTCGACCGCCCACATCACACCTGACGCCCACATCACGCCTGACCCGCCCACATCACTCCTGACCCCCACATCACGCCTGACGCCCACATCACAACCTGACCCGCCCACATCACTCGCTGACCCGCGCCACACTCCTGACCACGCCTACATCACGCCTGACCCGCCCACATCACGCCTGACCCGCCCGCATCACACCTGACCCGCCCACATCACGCCTGACCCGCCCACATCACGCCTGCTCTGAAACATCTTCACTGACTCCTCCATGTGTCGTAGGAGGCCCACTTCAGACCTTTGGTGCTCTACATGGGCCGGCACCGTGTTTATGACTGACCTGATCAAAGCTCGTCCAGGCGCCCCCTTCAGGTCGTCTGTATCTGCTCATGGTGCATAGAGCATAGAGCATCGATCTTTGGAATGCTCTCGCTCTTCCTGCTTTTGGACTCTGGAGGTCTTTAAAAAGCTCCTAAAAACTCACTTTTTCAAACAAGCACGTCAGCTCAAATTTGACTGCATTTTGTAGTACATTTGATTTGTATTTTGAATTGTATTTTTTACTACTGTGTGACTTAATGTCTGTGAAAAACCCTGTACAAATAAAGTTGACTTAGGACTCCTGCTATGGACACAGTCAATGGATACCTCTGGAGCACACGCCTGTCCACGGGAACGAAGGCCATTACGAAGAGATGGATGACTCAAACCAAGGACTGGACCGACATCGTAACCGGCATACGGAACATTTCAATTCCAAAAACATGAAGAAAAGAAAATGCCTCTGTTTATTTTTATTTTATTTCTTATTTTTCATCTTAGTTTTTGTCCGTGGAGCTTCTGTTTCACTCAAATTAACTCAAATTAACTCAGATTAACTCAGATTAGCAAAAATGGAAACTGAAAATCGCTTTTTTTCCCTGTTGTTGCTGAGATCGTGCCGAGCTAAAATAACGTGTTTGCTACGGGCAGGGGGTGATAAAGGACACTTCCACTCACCCCGCAATTAATTTTCTCAACGAAATGACTCAGAAACATCTCAATCAAGGAGAGAAAGGTAATCGACGTGCGTATAAATGTTACACCGTGCACCTTTAATTAAGACCAGACAACAAAACTCAACTTTGAAAACATTAAAAAGTGAAAAAAGTTAGGAGTCTGTCGTTGGAAGTCTAATCACGACTTCGTCATCTTTCCAATCTTCAACTTCCCGAGAACGTTTGGGCGCAATCACCGCGGGGTCCGACTCGACTGGTCCAAGGACGGCCGGCGAACGCTGGAAAACCCATTTCAAAGACTCCGGTTCCATTTGCTTTGTTAAACATTTGGTTGAAATTTTCGTGTTTTTCTTTTCTTTTTCTATTTTTTCCTTTCTCACATTTAAAAAACAAAAAAGCGTCGAAAACCCCCCCCCCCAAAAAAAAGTCCCAGAGCGCGGCTGTCTCTGACTCAAATATGATGATTTATCGAGCGTCTAAATGCGAACGAGGTTGAGTCAAAGTCAAGTCTCTTTTGGTTTGTGCTTTGTGACTAAACCGCTGTATTTTGGGAGCGTGCGATGGAGGAGGAGGAAGAGGAGGAAGAGGAGGAGGAGGAGGCCTGGAGAAAGGAAAACAAGCTCTTCGGAGTGGGAGAACGGCCCCGCGGAACCGTGACTCAACCGCTTTTGAAACTCGCTCTGGTTCTGTGGGCTATTCGGTGTTAGCATGTGGGCTCCGAGTGAAGCTAACGCTACAGGAGCCATGCGTGTTTCCAATGCAACACGTTCGCGTTGAAACACGACTAGCCACTCGACTGCGCGACGTCTCTTGCTAGCGGCAATCAGGGCTGTATAAGCAACAACTGAAATGTGGAAAAGTCGGATTACGCTGCGTTTCACGTCGTCTCTGGAGGAATCCGAGTAAGAAGATCCAACATCCAGCGTTTGGTGAAAGCTAAAACGTCCGTTACGGTGTTCACAGTGCTTGTAAAGTGCAGTCATGCTCCGTTATGCTAATGTTGCTAACGTCTACAGGGGGGCAAAGGTCGGCAAAAGCAGGATCCACTCGCAAACGCTGATTTATAAACCAATTAATTCACTTTATTGTGGATGGTTTGGTTTTCACAGTCACACAGTTGAGTCAAGAACACTCTCATTGTTCAAGAAGTGCTCCTCCGTGTTTTTAATGTCTAAATCACAGTGCAGCTGCGTTTGTTAGCCCGATTTAAACTTGCCGCACGTGTTTCTTTCTTTTTTCCCCTTCTTATTACCAATGCAAGTGTACAAACAGATATTGCTTTGCGCTTTTCAAAAACGTTAAATTCTAAGTCTGACACTCAAATGAACTTGCCACTTTTTTTGCCGTCTTCCTCAGACTCGGCTGGAAAAACCTCTCCGTCTTCCTCCGCCGTGTAATTACCAGACTAGACCGTATATATATATATATATATATATATATATATATATATGTGTGTGTGAAGGGTAAATTACAGCAGAAGTGCGCCGCCGCCCGTGTCCTCTGCGTGCACTCGGCGCTTTCCCGTCTGCGTGTCACCGTGACGCTAAACGCCGACGACGAGAAAGAATGTGCCGCGAGCCTGAGCTGATGGGAGGCTAATGGGGAGCGCTTCAGCCGCCGGGGGGGGGGGGGGAACGTCTGCCGCGGATGAAGGAGACGTCACCTGTCGACGGGGGGGGGGGGGGGGGGGGGGGGGGGGGTGGGGGGGTGGGGCGAGCTGAGTGATGAGGCTCACGCCGAGGTCGGGTTTGAGGCGCATTGTGTCGGTTTGTTCTGCAGGAAGTAAAGAGCGGCGTCTCGGTTTAAAACTCAAGACTTTTGGAGCGTGCGGCGATTAATGACTGGGTTTGTGCCGAGGAAAAGATAGAACTATAAAAACTGACATATTCGGCATTTCAATAATGTTAGCGGTGGAAATAAACAGTGGAAAAATAAAATAACTGAAGCCCTTAGGCAACGTGACCGCAACGCTAATGAAGCCACGTGTTTGTTCTGACCACAGACCTCAGAACGGGTCCGGCGACAGTTTATGGACTTAAACCGCTGCGATGTTCACCTGTGACGCCACAATCCAGGGGGAAACATTGAAACGGAGTGCTTTGTGAGGCGCAGAGAGGACGAGCTCGTAAACAAGATGAATGAAACGAGTGTGAATGAAGCGAAATAACACTCCTGAATCACACATACACTATCAGTTTAAAGTCACACTGTGGATCATTTCAGCCACAGCACTGGAGACCAGCAGGTGGCGCACTCCCAGTCGGTGCCCACTTTGAGAACCACAAAAATGTAATCTGTGCCACACAAATGTTGGTCTCTTACGACAGCAACATGTGGAAAAACTTTTTTTTTACTCTTTAAACATGTATATTTAACATTAAAGCGCCCCCTACAGGTCAGACTCATTCCACTAAAACGCAGTTAAGATAAATGTATTTTAAAATTCTGCTAAAAATTATAAAATGTTATCACAGAAGAGCAATTTTTTAGGTTTATTATTATTTCACTTCCTGTTTGTAAATGATGACATCACACTCGGACATTACCCAGCAACCACTGGGCCAAAACGCAACCAATGTCACTATTATTTTTATTTGACAATTAAAAATATATAAGAGCAACTTTATTTTGTTCAATTAATGTTAAAAAAAAGTTATTTCTTTTGTGTAAATTCTGCATGAACTTTGACTGGAATGAGTGTCCCTGCTGTGATGTCACTTCCTGTCATTTTCCACAGATTTCTCAAAGTTTTCTCCACAAATACCTGCTCGATTGGTGTAAAACTATAATTTACATGAACAACAGGTATAAATACACCAAATTAAGTCTAAATTAGAACATCGTAAAAACTTGTCATGCTTGGGCACTTTAAATATGGGCTCGACATTCATGAAAAACACAAACAGAACAAACAGAACAAACAGAACAAACAGAACAAACAGAACAAACAGAAAACAGAACAGAACAAACAGAACAAACAGAACAGCGCAGAGACACATCGAGGTGTGTATTTAACGACATTTAACTTTTTAAACTAGTAAATAAACGCTCTTTGTTCATTCGAAATACCTCAAATTAACAGTGAACGAAGGCGAACCGACCGACACGTAACATTTCCCCACTGGCTCAAATGAAGGAATGAAAAGTTCCGCAGTGCACCTTTTAAAGCCCGGCACTCGGCGATGGGAAAGCCGTTTCCTCCTCCTCTCCGGAGCGTTCCCGCGGCGGCTCTGAGCCTTAACCGTGCGCCGCTCCCTCCGTATAAGGTCATCGCGGCGGCTTCATTAGCTTCTGCGCGTGTCGTCGTGAACGCTTTGTCTGTAAAGTGCACTTTGAATTAAGCCACAGCGTGTTTACTTCTTCCGTTGACGTCTGCAGACAAAACAGGCTTTCAAATCTGCTCCGGACAAGGACGTTTACAGCGGGAGGGAAAGAATGAAGCACATTTGTTTTATCTGCTCAAACAACAAACATTTATACCGACAATATTGACTCATGAATGACAGAAATGCACATACATTTTTATCGTACAGTTGTTGTTTTTTTTACATTTTGGGCTGTAGTGCTGCTAATTAATTACACATTTTTACACATTTTGTACTATTTGCTGTATCTATTGCAGCTCACAGGGTTTTTTATGTTGTAAGGTTTAAAATAGTGGCATAAATTTGTCTTATTTGTGATATTTAAAGACATTTGCGCGTTGGTAATTGCTGTACTTCAAGATTTTTATTGTGACGGGCTTTGATTGTGCGACATTGTTTGATATTTCAGGGATTTCAGATTTCGCATCATTGATCTAAAAAAGGAACTGCCTGGTTACCGTCGCCGTGAACGTCATCGCCACACACAACAAAGCGCTGGTTCGGCCCAAGTGTGGCGAGGATGTGACCAGCGATGCTGTTTGAATCCGCCGTGCATTACCAAATCAGAGAAAAAGACATTTTTAAAAAAAACTTCTGAGAATAAAGTAAGAACGGAGGGGCAAAATGGTGTTTTTGATATTTTATTTTTTTATTAGAACATAGATCTGAACACAAGACAACAGAAAAAAACAACAAAAACACAAAGAACGAGCTGGACCAAAGTAGAACATAAGGCAAGGAAAAGGTGTAAAAGTAGAAAATCAAGGGAGTAGTGCAAATCAGGAAAAATAATAATAATAAAATAAATAATAAAATTTTTAAAAAAAAAATTATAATAATAATAATAATAAAAAAAAAAATAAAAAATAAATAAATAATAATAATAATAATAATAAAATAATGAAAAGAGGAATTAGAGAATATTAAGATCTGAATATTTGTCCCATTTTGTCAATTGTGTTTTTTAAATGTGTCTCTTTTTAAGTTGAGTCCTGAGGTTATTTATCCCTGTCGTACATATATAATGATAGTTTTTACATCCAATCGAGCAGGTATTTGTGGAGTAAAACGTTGAGAAATCTGTGGAAAATGACAGGAAGTGACATCACATCAGGAACTCTCACTCCAGTCAAAGTTTATGCAGAATTTACACAAAAGAAACAACTTTTGTTTTAAACTCTCTAAAGCAGACAAATACAACAACAAATATAAAGTCGTTTACTGTGTAATTTCCTAGTGTGATGTGTCATCAAATTAACAAAGCAGGATAGTGAAATTATGAACCTAAAAAATTTGCGATAACATTTTAATAATTTTTCCTTAACTGCATTTTAGTCAGTTACAGTCGTCCGACCTGCATTCGCTTTACAGAATTCGCCCAACAGTTCTACTTTAAACCCAGCTCATGGCTTAGCACTGGCCTTAGTTCTGCCGTTTATAGTTTAGTGCTGGTTGTGTTAGTTAAGACCTCAGAAGGTGCTGTTTTCTAGTCGACTTTACTTATTCAGAATGAAGTCCTTGGCTTTTAGGCACGGTTTTACAGCCACGTTTCGCAGTTTCGAAGCGGTTTATACTTCTGAAGTAATGACTGAAGAGTGACGACACCTGATGAAGCCTGCCTTGTAAGCTGAGGACTTGGAGCCAATAACTGACAGTATTATTGTTATCCAGAAAAGAAAATTCAATGGCGCGAACGTGTCGAAAGCAAGCTTCGCTCGCAGGAACGTCCGCGGCGTTTCAAACGGGGGGGCGAACAAAGGAGGAGGGGCTTGTACTGCTAGCGGTTACTTTTATAATTTAGCTGACAAAGCTGAACACGAACGCGGCGCCGGACTTGAGGCGTTAAGATTAAACACGGCTCTGCGTTTCGACGGCCCTCGACGACTGCGCGCCGCTGCCCGAGACCGACCGTAGATCCGCCGGCGCGAACCCACGGCGAGCTGTGGTGGGGGGGGGGGGGGGGGGGGGGGGGGGGGGAAACGGTAGCGACTGCACTCTCCATCGTTCACCCCGCACGTTCCCCCGCACTCTCTCTCCCCGTTCCCCCGCACTCACCCCGGTGCGCCGCCTCTTGACAACACTCTAATTAGTAATTATTCAGCCGGCTCCTCTCGTGGAATGAGTGTGTTTGGATGTCAGGGCGCGCAGACGGCTCTTTAGCTCGACATGGTTTTTCTTCTTCCACGGTTTGAACTTTCCCTCGGGACCCGGAACAAAATAGCTAAATTAAATCTTTGACATCACCTTTTCCTCATTTTCTCGGTAACCTGTGCGAGTGTGTTCCACTGGGTTTAAAGTAACACGGCGCAACTCAAATTTGATCTTGGTTCGTCATGGTTTAGTCCTGAAATAGTCCTGGTTTGGTTCTGGTTGAGTGTTTAATTTAGTTCCAGTTTAGTTGTGGTTGAGTGAAGAAAGGCTGGATTGTGTGAGAGGGAAAGTCTTAGTCTGATTATTCTGACCCATTATTGGTTCAGTTCTGGTTTACTGCAGGTTAAATCCGGGTTTGGCCCTTATTTGGTCCTGGACGACACACGGAGGTGGACGACACAACAAGAGATGGACGACACGAGGAGATGGACACGAGGAGAAGAGGAGATGGGTGACAGGAGGAGTTGCAGGACATGAGGAGCTGGGCAACACGCGGAGCTGGACATGAGAGATGGATGACACAAGGAGGAGCTGGACGACAGGAGAATGGAACAGGAGGAGCTGGACGACAGGAGGAGCTGGACGACACTGGACGACACTAGAGAGCTGGACGACACAAGGAGCTGGGCACACGAGGAGCTGGACGACATGAGGAGCTGGGCGACACGAGGAGATGGACGACAGGAGAGCTGGACATGAGGAGACAGGATGACTGGATGGACACAAGGAGGGCTGGATGACACAAGGAGGAGCTGGACGACACAAGGAGATGGACGACAGGAGGAGGATGGACGACAGATGGACGAAGATGGACGACTGGACGACACGTAGGAGCTGGACGACACTGAGGAGCTGGGACGACCTACGTAGGAATGGAGACAGAGAGCTGGACGACACTGGATGGACAGGGATGGACGACAGGGGTGAGGAGCTGGGACGACACTATGTGGAGCTGGGCAACACGAGGAGCTGGACGACAGGAGGAGATAGACGACAGGAAGGAGCTGGACGACACTAGGAGACAGGAGAGGAGATGGATGGTTTTCTGGGCGACACGAGGAAGCTGGAGCTACAAGAGCTGGGCGACACAAGTGTGTGTGTCTCGAGATTAAAAGGTGTGTCTCGTCTGCAGCCCTGTGAAAAGCCAGCCACGCGCCTCTATGCCTTACGCCCTCCCCCCCCAGCATGGGTAATGAATCTTGACTGAAAATATACATTGTTGCGCTCTAGCGTTTATTTAATTTAAAACATATTTTTCATACTTTGATATTGTGGTATTGATCAATAAATGTAGTATTTTCCTCATTTCATGTTCATCTGTCTCGTGTACGCCCAGTCTGGAGTTTCAGGTGTGAGCGGATGCGAGCGCTCGGGTCTGTCTGTGTCGTCTCTCTCCTCTCAGCTCTGGTTTAATACAGAAAGAGCACGAGCCAATGTAATTTAGCCCATCAAACAGTGATATGCAAATGAGCTGATTACCGTTATGAATGGACGGGGCCGTGTTTTCGACTGGACGAAAAAGAGCTGCCAGCCATGGTTAAGGCAGAGACGGTGGAGCACAAAGTCTAATAGAGGAGATTTTTGGAAATAAAAGGTAATTATCGTGAGTCATTTATTATTATGAACGCCGCCGTGAAATGTCAGTGACAAAATACATGCAATTACGTGTAATACAGTGTACTATTATGTCTGAATGAACATGTTTATGAAAATATGTGCTCGTTTTTAGCCGAATCTATGAAGAAAAGCAAGTTACAAGTCGACTGCCTGATTGTTGAACATGCCAGACAAGCACCATCTCCATGAAATTACATAAGCCACGTTTGAACCGGTCTTGGCGCCCGGAGCGCTTCGGCACGACTCTAAGATCAAGCTCAACAATTTGCTCAAAGACGCTCAGTAACAATTCCATGTTCGTGACGCTGTGAGACGTGGCTAAAGCTAGGCTGAACGGGAACAATACTGCCTCGTTTATTTGACTTCTCTGCAAAGCCTCGACGCTCGTTTGACCCTCTCTTTATGCAATGCGTTGGTGTTAGACGCATTATGCTCTGGAGATATCATATGTTGCCATGACGAAGCGAGTGTCGGAGCAGCGGAAACACCATTCGTGTCCTATTGCGCTGGGATGTACGGCTAGTCCTCCATCACTGTCCACACAACCCGTCGAACGCTGCCCCCAGTTCCACCGATAAACAGATGCAGATCAAAAACGTGCACGATCGAATCCGGGTGAGCGGCCTTTCACCCCCCCCCCCGCCCCCGATACTTCTGCTGCGTGCGTGGAAAGGTCGCGTGGACGAGATAAAACAATGAAAATGTTTTATTAATGCCACTGGAGTGTTTTTAAATAGTGCATGAGATGAACATACAGGAGGCTTAAGGTGACAGAGGAGTAAAAAAAACAAAAAAAAAACAATATAGGCCTCATGAATAATACAGCAGCCTGTAGGGGGCGACGCAAAGAAATATGAAAATCTGACACAGACCAGAAAATGAGAACGCTCAAAAGAGCACTGGGTTTTTATTTTCACTGCGGAAGGTTCAAGGTTCAGATTTGGAAATGTAATAAATGTTTCAAAGGTCTCAGATTGTGCAATGTGACTTTTTTAAAGCCGTCGACCTTGTGTCAATGTCGTTTTGTCGTCCACGACCAAAGTCCAGAACTTTGTATAAATATGTCAAAAAAGAATAAACAATCAGTAAGAATATACTTTATTTGTATATTCTCCTTTAATCTCCATATTTCAACCCTTATTTGGTTAAAATGTGTTGAAAGTACAATCGAAATAATCATCTGACAAAAGTAATCATGCAGTAAACTCATCATTAATCATACCTCAAACTAATATTACTCAAGTAGAAATACAAAGAAGTGGTGGAAGGAAAAGTATAAATAAAAGTATTTGGGGGAAAACGATGGGACGTAACATCTGATTTCGGACTGGAAATGAATGGACACAAAAAACGTAAATATTGAATAAAAACAGGTATTTTCAAAAGATGAGAAAAACATAATCGAATCTGACGGAGCAGTGCAAAGAGGACCTCAGTGTCCTCAGATGTCAAGATGATTGGGTTAATCGATGATCGTTATGATTCAAGACGCAATATAATCGGAGGAGCCAAAAAATAATAATCGTGACCAATTTTAAAGCGAAATTAAGTATTTTTTTGTTCATTATACAGCCCAAAAAAGAGACCGACATGGAAAAAACGCTCATATTATTTTGTCTTTTCAGAAAGTATATTCCGCGATATACCGCTCACAAACTTGAGGAATAGTCACATGTCAGACCATGAGATGAACTGAGCATGAGCTGAGCATGAGCTGAGCATGTGAATGAGTAGACTGAGCTACTGCGAGCTGACTGAACAGCTAGCATGAGCTGAACTGAGCTGAACACGAGCTGAACATGAGCTGAACATGAACTGAGCATGAGCTGAACATGAACTGAGCATGAGCTGAACATGCTGAGCATGAACTGAGCTGAGCTGAGCTGAACATGAGCAGAGCTGAACACGAGCTAACACGAGCTGAGCACGAGCTGAAACATAGCTGAACACAGCTGAGCATCGAGCTGACCACCTGACATGAGCTGAACATGAGCTGAGCATAGCTGAGCAGGCTGAACACGAGCTGAGCATGAGCTGAACACTGAGATGAGCTGAGCATGAGCTGAGCATGACGACAGAGCTAGCATGAGCTGAACACGAGCTGAACACGAGCTGAGCACGAGCGTGAACATAGCTGAACATGAACTGAGCATGAGCTGATGAACTGAGCATGAGCTGAGCATGAGCTGAGCATGAACTAAGCATGAGCTGAACATGAACTGAGCATGAACTGAGATGAGCTGAGCTGAGCATGACATGAGCTGAACACGAGCTGAACAGAGCTGACACGAGCTAACAATGACAACACGACTGAGCATGAGCTGAACACACCTGAACATGAGCTGACATGAGCTGAGCGAGCTGAGCATGGAGCATGAGCATGAGCTGAGCATGAGCTGAGCATGAGCTGAACATGAACTGAACAGCGAGCTGAGCATGAGCTGAGCATGAGCTGACACGAGCTGACATGAGCTGAACACGACTGAGCATGACTGAGCATGAGCTGAGCATGGAGCTGAAACATGAACTGAACACGAGCTGAGCATGAGCTGGAGCATGAGCTGAACAGAGCTGAGCTAACTGACATGAGCTGAACACGAGCTGACACGAGCTGAGCATGAGGACAGACTGAGCAATGAGCTGAGCATGAGCTGAGCATAGCTGACATGAGCTGAACATAGCTGAGCTGAGCTGAACACGAGCTGAGCAGAGCTGAGCATTGAGCTGAGCTGAGCTGAGCATTGGAGCTAAGCATGAGCTGAGCATGCTGAACAGGAGCTGAACACGAGCGAGCATGAACTAGCATGAGCTGAACACGAGCTGAACATGATGAGCATGTGCTGAACAGAGCTGAACACGAGCTGAGCATGAGATGAGACGCATGTGGACGCGACACGAAGAGCTAGAGCATTGAGCTGAGCATGAGCTGAACACGAGCTAGAGCATGAGCTGAGCTAGTGAGCATATGCTGAACATGAGCTGAGCATGAGCTGAGCATGACTGAGCATATGCTGATGAGCATGAGCTGAGCATGAGCTGAGCATGAGCTGAGCATGAGCTGAACATGAGCTGAACACGAGCTGAGCATGAGCTGAGCATGAGCTGAGCACGAGCTAAGCATGAGCTGAGCATGAGCCGTGGCCTGAACACAGACTGACCAACACTTCATCCTGTCGACGTGAAGCTTTAGTCACTTGTAGCGTCGCTCACAGAGAAGAAGAAGAAGGCTTTTACTCGAGTAAGACACTGTTACACTGTGTGTCTCAAGCAGGAGGACGCGTACGGGCTGAAAATGACTCCCAGAAACAGTTTCAAACGCACCTTTAAAACGCCTCGTCTGATGAAGCCTAAAATTATAATTACAGCGATTATTCTGAAGTCTGAATCTAAAAAAACGTCAATGTATTCGCCATTATTATTGTTCTTTTTTGTGATTCATACGACACAACAATATTAAATGTCAGGAATACGTATATATTTTTATTTTTTTAACCTAAATATCACTGTCAAAAATTCAAATAGATCAATCTAAACTCAAATCAAAATTCTAAATTAACATTCTGACTTTAAGACATTTTTATGGCGATTATTTCTATCGAGACTTTTAAATACATCTTTAAAATTATAATTACAAGTCAACGATTATTAGTCCAATTATTATTGTTTCTATTGTTAATGAAATAAAATGAAATGACTGAAGGCGTCTAGATGTGTATTATTGGTGATTATTTAATATTGTTTTTACATTTTGACTGAATAATGTGTGTTTTAAAGTTGATCCGTCCAAAAAACCACATTTAATTCATGTTTTCATGCATTAGTCACGAATAGTCAAAGAAACGTCGCCGCCCTGATTTACTTTCCAGTCTTTTCCCCGAAACTGCACCGTCCAATCATAAACCGCGTATTTCCAAAACTCTGCACATTTCTGCTTTCACAGCTGAAGTTCATAAAGTCCCCCTTATCAGTAACCATGACGACCTCCCCGTGCATCCTCCATCACATTTCCTCCGCCTGAGTCCCGCGCACGTTCCCTCCCCCGCTCGCGCTCGCTCTCTCGCTCGCTGCGGAATGGGATTTGAGTTTTCCGCCGGGTTCAGCGAGCGGCCAACGCGTCTCGGGGAAAGAAAAGGAAAAAGGAAAAGTTTGAGAACGTTTCCTTTGGGGCGGGAAAAGTCTGAAACCTCCTCGCAGCCTCGAGATAAGACGCCGAGGGAAGGAGGAGGGAGACGAGCCGACGCCGCGGCTGATGCAACGCGGGAACGAGGGGGAGTTTTATTCCCGCGCGCTTCTGGCAAACTTTTCATTTAAATATTCCACTTGAGCTCGATCGATGACGCCGGTTTAGGAGACGCATCAGGATGAGATTTAAGTTTCCGACAAGAGGGAAGTGTCCAGTGATAGGGCAAGTGAAAGCGCCCCCTACAGGTTGAACCACTCGTTGAACTAAAACGCAGTTAAGATAAATATATTTTGAATTGAGCTAAAAAATTATAAAAATGTTACCACAGAATAGCACATTTTTTAGGTTTATAATTTCACTTCCTGTTTGTAATTGATGACATCACACAAGGAAATTACCCAGCAACCACTGGGCCAAAAATAATAAATAAAAAATAATAATCAGGACAATTTTAGAAGGCATATTAAGTATTTTTTACTCATTATAACGCTAAAAAGTATCACTTTTCTTTTTTCTTTTTTTGGGCTGTTTTTGTCACATTTAGCTCTATTTTGCCTTGTAAATCCGCTCACAAAACTGGAAAAACAGTCACGTTACCACGGGAACAAAAGAAAATGAAAGCTTTCGCCGTCGTTCGGTCACGGTCTCCATAATAATCGTGAGCGGTCGCTAAATCGTGATGTTGTTCCTCACAATATTCTCAACACGAGCATCTGATATCGCCACACACGTCGTCAGGACGACACCAAACTGACCAGAGAGCGGGCAAACAGCGCCGCTCAACACGCCGCCTTCAAACTGCACAGACTCGCAGTGTGTGTCCGGCTTTGGTCCTGTTTGTTCCCCTTAAGCCTCACAGCGGGGGGCCCAGGGAGGTCCGAAAAAGAGGTCCTTTAACTAAACTGCTTCTAGAAAAGATGCTGGTTTGTTGACCACTTTCAACGGTCTGAGAACATTGGAACGTGATGTTGGCCTCGGGGGCGTTTCAGCTCTCATCTGTCACATTTACACGTGGTCATTAATGTGGTACTAATTGGGGTTTTTTTGGGGTGGCCCTGGCGCTCCTCGTTCTGGAGCGTGACCAGAAACACGTGAAGGCGTTTGTCGTGGCTCTGAGGTTCCACGCTCTGCTCCGCTTTCATGACTGGATTTTAATCTGAAATCCTCTAAAGCTCCTGATGATCACCACTCTGCATTTAAACTGGGAGTGTGTGCGCGTGTGTGTGTGCGTGTGTGCGTGTGTGTGTGTGCGTGTGAGAGTGTGTGAAGAGTGTCTGTGGATTTAGTGAATCCTTCTGGTTGTGTCGTCACGAAATAAAGAACACGCAACACAAAGTCACCGAGAGTGTGAAACAGATGGTTGCTTCACTTTAAAAGTCCTGCATTATGTTTATTATTATGTTTATTATTATTATTATTATTATTATTATTATTATTATTATTATTATTAGTTTATAACTGTCTTTATTATTATGTTTTATTATTATTATTATTATTATTATTATTATTATTATGTTTATACGTGTTTATTAATCATTATTCTTATTCTTATTCTTATTATATTCTTCTTATTATTATTATTATCCGGTCCGGTCTCTCTCCGGACCCGAAGCTGGACCCGGAGTGGTCCCAGTCCCGGTCCGGTCTTTCCTCCGGACCCGAAGCTGGACCCGGAGTGGTCCCAGTCCCGGTCCCGGTCTTCTCTCGGACCTGAAGCTGGACTTGCTCCTTTACAACCTTCTTTCACGTTGTCATCGTGGAGTTTTTTTGGGCAGAATTTGGGAGGTAAATGAAGATTGAAGCCGTTTAGGAAAAACGGCTGTCACGACACAAATGTGGAAAGAGTGAACTATTTTTATTTTTATTGTATAGGTAATTTTAATTGGTTTCCTAATGCATGCCCTTTTTTGATTGAATATATGTTGTTTTATTATTACTCAGTGTTTTATGTTGCACCTTAAGGCCGAGACAAGTTCCTCTGTTTGTGAATTTTGTTCATTGACAATGGCAATAAACTCTTTCTGATTCTGATTCTGATTCTGATTTGGACGCACTTTGGAGGGTCCGAGTCCAGCTCATCGCACGCACCAGCTCCTTTTTGTCCAGTGACTTTTTAACCTCCACATTTTCTCCTGAGTCAGTGAAAGTAGAGTCAGCACTCCTTCGTCTCCATCTCTCGCTCCTCTCTCTCCTCCTCAGTGTGTCGGAGGTGACGCAGAGGTAACACACACACACACACACACACACGCACACGCACTCGCACTCGCGCTCGCTCACACACAGGGGGCGCTTCACTCTGCCTCTGGTGCTTCCTGACGCTCCGACAGGTCCAGATGTGTTCGGGAGCAGATCTTTGGAGCTCCAGGGAAACAGGAAGAGAAGAGGAGAACTTCTGAGCGCCTGTGTGAAGTTCAACCTTTAATATTTAAACACGTTCCAAACGAAAAGACTCTTTGTCACGTCTAATTATCGACTGCAAAGAGAAAACGGTCCAAGTTTAAAGTTCCTCTGACGGGTTTTTACCATGTTCTGATTGTGACTTTATTTGGTGAGTTTAAACCTGTCGTGTAAATGATAGTTTCACACCGATCGAGCCGGTGTTTGTGGAGAAAACGTGGAAAAATGTGTAGAAAATGACAGGAAGTGACATCACAACAGGAACACTCATTCCAGTCGAAGTTTATGCAGAATTTACACAAACGAAACAACGTTTTTGACTTTTTAAACATGAATTCAACAAAATAAAGTCACTCTCATATATTTTTATTTGTCCCCAAATAAACTAAATGGTGACATTAGATGAGTTTTGGCCCAGTGGTTGCTGGGTAATTTCCTACTGTGATGTCATCAATTACAAACAGGATGTTGAATTATAAACCTAAAAACTTTGCTATTCTAGGTCGACATTTTTTATCATTTTTAGCAACATTTTTAACATATAAACCTTAACTGCATTTTAGTTCAAGTGAGTCGTCCGACCTGTAGGGGGCGCTTTAAGGTTCAAAGTCCAAGTCCAGTCCCAAGTCTTAGTCCAAACCTCTGTCACTTTATAATAATGACACTGTTGAAGCCCAGAATAATGCTTCGTAACTCCTTAATTAAGTCGTGACAAAACCTGATTCATTATGAATCGTGTCTTTATTAAGACTAATTAAAGAGTCGTTAACATAAAGTGGTATTCTTCAAGTAGCGATGTCACCATTTAAAATGTTACTCAAAAGATTATTGTGGGATAAACATCGCGATTTAACAATTATTTAACGTCACAAACAATAAATGATTATGTGACCGCTTTATCCAATCAAACGTTCTGAACGATCAATTTGACATAAACATCAAGATAAGAATTTAAAAAGCACTTTACACTCAGGTTTTTTACATTCAGGTTTTTTACACTCAGGTTTTTTACACTCAGGTTTTTTACATTCAGGATTTTTACATTCAGGTTTTTTACATTCAGGTTTTTTACATTCAGGTTTTTTACACTCAGGTTTTTTACATTCAGGTTTTTTACACTCAGGTTTTTTACATTCAGATTTTTACATTCAGGTTTTTACATTCAGGTTTTTTTACATTCAGTTTTTTACACTCAGGTTTTTTTAATTCAGCGTTTTTTTACACTCAGGTTTTTTTACATTCAGGATTTTTTACATTCATGTGTTTTTTACATTCAGGTTTTTTTACATTCAGGTTTTTTTTACACTCAGGTTTTTTTAACATTCAGGTTTTTTACACTCAGGTTTTTTTTACATTCAGGATTTTTACATTCAGGTTTTTTTACATTCAGGTTTTTTTACACTCAGGTTTTTTACATTTCAGGTTTTTTACAATTCAAGTTTTTTACTACTCAGGTTTTTAACACTCAGGTTTTTTACATTCAAGTTTTTTACATTCAGTGATTTTTTACATTCAGGTTTTTTTACATTCAAGTTTTTTGACATTCAGGTTTTTTACACTACAAGGTTTTTAACACTCAGGTTTTTACACTCAGGTTTTTACACTCAGGTTTTTGAGGACAGGCCCGAGCAGAAAAGACTTAAATTTGCATCTAAAAAAAAGGGTTTTTTCGTCACATTTCTCTTAATTTAACAGAAAAAAAGACTTAAATTTGTTTAAAAATGCTGACTTTTCTACAAATTTTTAAAAAATATATTTTTCGCATTTAATCCAAAAAAATTCACAATTATAATCTGTTTGTCTTTACTCACATATTGTGACCTAAAAAAAAAAATCATGATTATTGATTTAATCTTCTCTAGATTCAAGTAATTTTTCTTTCTCTTTTTTGTCCCTTAGTTTAAAATTGATTTTTTAAAATGATAATAATCAATAATTCCGTTGATGGAGTCCAAAGTGTGTGTTCAGCTCTCACACGTGAGACAAATGTTTTGTTGGGAAACAAACCTAAACCGCGTTGGTATTTTTTCTTCATTAGAATTCCTCGAGAAAGAACTGCAAGAAAGAACTGCAGAAAGAACTGCAGAAAGAACTGCCAGAAAGAACTGGCAGAAAGAACTGCAGAAAAGAAACTGCAGAAAGAACTGCAGAAAAGAACTGCAGATCGACGCGTTCCGTTCCACGGCGCTGTGTTCTTCAGATGTTCTGTTGTGGATTGAAACAAACGTCTGATGAAACATCTGCGTCTGGCGTTTCCTCTGCTCCGGCGTGTCCAGCTGGCAGAAGCGAGCGCTTTTGTGAAACTGAAGAAAGACAGCGCCGCGCCCCTGCGATCGCATCGCCGCGCCCCCGCGACCTGCAGCGCTGCCTCCACAACCAGCGCCGCGCCCCCCGCGACCTGCGCCACGCCTCCACACACAAGCGCCGCCCCCCCGCGACCAGCGCGTCGCGCCCCACAACCAGCCCGCCCCCCCCGGACCTGCCCCTCAACCCGCGACCTAAGTCCGACTTCGAGTCGGACTCGAGGCACGTCTGAACGCACCACGACTGACCGAAAGTATGTGTGGTTTTCATGACATGCAGAGAGGCCACAGGTCCAGGGGGCAGCAGCAGCCCTCAGCAGAAAGGTTCCATAGTGCCATCTTTAATGCTGTTTACCAATCTCTGTGTCTCAGGTAGAAAGCAGTCGTGGTGAATTATGATGTCGCTCTGTTTGTTCCTCTCCTCTGAACAGATGCTCCCTATTGTCCCACCGAACACATAATCACAAACTCCTCCTCCACAGTGTCCTCTCTCTCTCCTCTCTCCTCTCTTTCTCCCTCTCCCTCTTCCTCTCTGGCTCTCTCCTCTCTCCTCTCCTCTCTCTCTCTCTCCTCTCCTCTCTTCCTCTTCCTTCTCCCTCTCCCTCTCTCCCTCTCTCTCCTCCCCCTCGCCTCCTCTCCTACTCCGCCTCTCTCCTCTCTCCCTCTCTCCTACTCTCCCTGCTCTCTCTCTCTCTTCTCTCTCTCCTCTCCCCTCTCTCCTCCTCCCCCTCTCCTCTTCCGCCTCTCCCTCTCTCCTCTCCTCTCTCTCCTCCTTCTCCTCTCCCCTCTCTCTCTCCTCCTCTCTCCCCTCTCTCCTCCCTCTCTTCGCGCTCTCCCATCTCTCCTTCCCTCTCCTCTCTCTGCCTCCTCCTCCTCTCCCCTCTCTCCTCTCTCCTCTCTCTCTCACTCTGCTTCTCCCTCTCTCCTCTCCTCCTCTCTCCTCTCCTCTCATCTCTCCTCTCTCCCCTCTCTGCTCTCTCCCCCTCTCTCCTCTCTCCTCTCTCCTCCCTCCTTTCCTTCTCCCCTCTCCCCTTCTCTCTCTCCCCTCTCCTCTCTCTCTCCTCTTCGTCTCCTCTCTTCCTGTCCCCCTCCTCTCCCTCTCTCCCTTCCCCTCTCCCTCATCCTCCTCTCCCTCTCCTCTCCTCTCCTCCCTCTCCCTCTGCCCTCTCCCCTCCTCTCTCCTTCTCTCACCTCTCACCTCTCTCCTCTCACACTCTCGTCCCTCTCTCTGCCCTCTCCATCTATTTCACTCCTCTCTCTCCTCTCTCCTCTCCCTCTCTTCTTCTCTCTCTCTCCCTCTCTCTCTCTCTCTTCCCTCTCTCCTCTCCCCTCTCCCCTCTCCCCTCTCCCCTCTCCCTCTCCCCCTCTCCCCTCTCCTCTCACTCTCTCCCCTCTCCCTCTCCTCTCTCCTCTCCCACTCTCACCCTCTCTCTCTCCCCTCTCCCTCTCCTCCCTCTCACCCTTCCTCTCTCTCTCCTCCTCTTCCTCCCCTCTCTCTCCTCTCTCCCGTCTCCTTCTCTCCCTCCTCTCTCCTCTCTCCTCTCTCCTCTCCCTCTCCCCTCTCCCCTCTCTCCTCTCCCCTCTCCCTCTCCGCCTCTCTCCTCTCTCCTCTCCCTCTCTCCTCTCTCCTCTCCCTCACCCTCTCTCCCTCTCTCCCCTCTCTCCCCTCCTCTCCCCTCTCCACCCTCTCTCCCTCTCCCCCTCCACGCGTGGACATGTCTGTGATGAACGGATTGAACTTTGTAAATGATGGAGGAGGAGAACAGGAGCAGATGGAGGAGCACGACAACAATGTGTCAGGATGAAATGTCTTTTTCTCTTCATCCTGTTCAGTCCTCTCTTTCTCCCCTTCTCTCTTTTATTTGTGTTCATTCTGTTTATGTTATTTGACAGGATAATGTAGTCATAGTTACCAAAAACAAAGCTTGTGTGCCGTGTCCGGTTTGGGCTTTTCTACACTTTCGACATTTCCATTTGATAAATAAACTCTGTGGTAAAGTTACACAGTGCACAGCTCCTTCCTGCACCTCGGGCCTCAACTCGTAGCGCCTCACTCGTGCGCCCTCACTCGTGCGCCCTCACCCTGCGCCCTCACTCCTGCGCCTCACTCCTGCCCCTCACTCGCTGCGCCTCACTCCTGCGCCCTCACTCCTGCGCCCTCAACTCCTGCGCCCTCACTCGCGCCTCACTTCGTGCGCCCTCACCGTGCCCCCGCCCCTCACTCCTGCGCCCTCACTCGTGCGCCCTCACTCGTGCGCCCTCACTCCTCGCGCCCTCCTCCTGCGCCCTCACTCCTGCGCCTCACTGCGCCTGCGCCCCACCGTGCGACCCTACTCGTGCGACCTCACTCGTGCCGCCTTCACTCGTGGCGCCTCACTCGTGCGCCCTCACTCGTGCGCCCTCACCTCGTTGCGCCTCACTCTTGCGCCCTCACTCTTGCGCCTCACTCTTGCGCCCTCACTCCTGCGCCCTCACTCCTGCGCCCTCACTCCTGCGCCCTCAACTCCTGGCGCCTCCCTCACTCCTGCGCCCTCACTCCTGCGCCCTCACTCCTGCGCCCTCACTCGTGCGCCCTCACTCGTGCACCCTCTCTTTCTCCCTTCTTTTCCCACCGTTCTCCCTCTCTCCCTCTCCCTCTCTCTCTCTCTCTCTCTGCAGCAGCTGTGAGCGCACACACGTCCGAGCTGTTGCTGTGAGGTGGAGGAGGAAGAGGAGGAGGAAGAGGAGGAAGAGGAGAAGGAGGAGGAAGGCTCTAACTTCAGGTGCACGTCTCGCGGCGGCGGCTCAGTGGTCCAGCGCGTCGGCCTCGGAGCGTATTCCATTCAAAACACATCGAAAACTCGCTTCTGCTGTTGTGTTTGTGCGGTTACCATGGGAACCGCACATTCCCGACGCCGTTACGAAGGAACCAAACAGCGTTCCTCTTGACCCCAGAGCGATGCCGCGCACAGGTCCTGCTCGCGCCGCTGCCGTGGTCGTCGTTCTGGCGTGCGCGGTTTTCGTTAGCCTCGCGCCCTTTTGCCGAGTCACTGGTCCGGCCCCCCTCTGAAACCCCCCTCGACAACTTCCCATGATTCTATAGTTCGGCTGCTGGGATCAGAACACCTTTTACACTTGACACTACAACATGAAATGACCGTTGAAAAGCTAGAGACATATTTTGCTGTAGAAAATGCCGCGGCGTAAAGTGGGATCAGAGTCAAACTTTAGCGCGCGACGGTTTTAGCTCCGGGTCCGCGCGGAGTCGACCGCCGCCCTCGCGCCGTGAATAAAAGCACAAAGTCTGACTCTTAAAACGCGCGTCGTTCCCGTCCCTGGAGTGGAGCTGAGGCGCGGCGTGGAGGAGGCGTGTGTATTTACCGATGACTCAGAACCAGAACTCCTGCAGACGCTTCCAGTTACATAAGTTTCGTTTGGAGTGAGAACATGTTTGGCTTTTCGTTTGGAGCATTTAAAACGGTAGAAAACAGTCTGGATGTTGTTTCTAAAGCCGCTCTGGCATTGACGAGGAACGTTTAACCCAGAAACGCAAAAAAAAAAAGAATGGTTGGAAAAGCATAGCGTACATCTTAATCAGAACTGGCATCTGGATTGGAGCGTTCCAAACGGACATGAGCGAGTCAGAACAGGATCTTGCAACTGTTTTCTCTGGTCCAGTGACTCGACCAGGGTTTTAGAGTTGAAGGGCTCGTTTGAAAGTTTCAAAAGCCCAGTTTGTCAGCACAACCCTGAGCGTGAACGTGCCTCGTCTGCGGAGGTGGTTTAGAGCTCTGTCGGTAAACTACAGGCTAACTAACTTTAACTAATTAAAAGGGGCAAAACAAGATTATATTATGATTTTTTACGAAATAAAATGGACTTTGTCGACAGGGGCAGATGAGGATGTGACTTTGCATCGCATTATGACTTCAGACGGGGAAAGTCTCGCGCAAGGTCTCACCGACGATGACATGAATTATTCAAAATGTTGCGTTTGACGTCGATTTGACCTTTAATACGACTTGGAGCGCTCATTTCACGTCTGTAAAACACCAAGCCATGTGTGATGCGCCCGGGCGCCCTCCCCGCGCGGTGCGCCGCCCGGGCGCCCTCCCCGCGCGGCCCCGGCGCCCTCCCCGCGCGGCCCCGGCGCCCTCCCCGCGCGGCCCGGGTGCCCTCCCCGCGCGGCCCGGGTGCCCTACCTGCTGATGAAATGTGTTTCTTTTCACGTGTTTGGCCTCATGTCATCCTCATGCTATTGTGTTGCTCAAATTAACTTTAAAACGTAAACTGAAAGTAGTTTCGTCATTGTTTTTGGCTTGTTTATGTGCCAGCAATAGTAGGTGATAAAGGACACTTCAACTCACTCCACAACAAGTCATTTCCTCCACAAACGGACTCAGAAACATCTGATTTAAGCGGAGAAAGTGTCGTAGTGTTGATACAACTTCTTCTTCAGGTACAAACTAAATATGTATCACAGTTGTAAACCTTTGTGTTTGTTTTCAGACCGGAGCGGCGCTTTCACATCACGCCTGGAGAAAAGGTCATGACTCAACGCCGACGCTCTACGATGTAACCTCGGTTGTTCATGATTGAGTTCGACGGGCGGTTGTGTTTTCGGCGGGTGCGTCCCGGTGAAGTTTTGACCTTGTTTCGGCCCCAACGGCAGTTTTCCGGTTTACAAACTAAGCCCTGGTTTGCCACGAGCTGCGGCGTGTAGCGTGACCTTTGACCTTCCCACAATCGCCCAACGTCGTCGCGGTGGCGAGCGCTACATCACAAACACATTTCCCGCGCAATGGGCTTCTTTCCGTTCCGTTCATTTAACAAACGGCGCACGCGACAAAGAAAGCGTGACGGACAGAGGCGCCAAGCGTTCACCCCTACCCCCTAACTCCGCCCTCCCCCCCTCCTTGAATCCGCTTTCCCTCCATCGCCGCCTCATGGACCGCGACGCTTCCCTTGCGGAGACGTCGAGATTGGAACGGCATCCTTCCTTTCGGCACAGGTCAGCACGTCCCCCCCCCCCGCCCCCTGTATTGTTAGCTTCTGATGGCGCCCGTAACGCAGCGCCCGCCGACGCTTCGCTGCACCCAAACTGCCGCGCCGTATTTCACCGCGGCCCTTAATGAGCCCCGTTAAGAGGCCGTATTAATCTGCGGCGACGGCGAAGCGTGGTTAATATCGCGGCGAGTTCGACGGCGATGGAGCGAACCCATCATTTTTATGTCGGATGCCGCGCAGGAGAGGTTAGCGGTTCGGAATGACAGGTGGTTAATGGGGGAAGGGGGCGACGACGCGGGCCTGATTGGACGCGGAGATTGGACGTGGCGTTGGCAGGACGACGAGAAGGCGGAGAAATGAATCGTGCCAATGTGATTTTCAGATTGGTTTGTGTTGGTTGATCTTAATTAATCCATTTTCTCTTTTTTTTACTGCTTTAAAACTGGGTTAGTACTAATTTAGCCTTGGTCCTGGTTTGGTCCTGGTTTGGTCCTGGTTTGGTCCTGGTTTGGTCCTGGTTTGGTCCTGGTTTGGTCCTGGTTTAGTCCTGGTTTAGTCCTAGTTTAGTCCTGGTTTAGCCCGTATTTCATTAGATTTTAGACCTGGTTTGGCCCTGGTTTAGTCTGTGTTTAATTATACTTTCAACCTGGTTTGGTCCTGGTTCAGACATTTAAACCCGGACTAGAATGGGACCTAAACAAGTCTTCAGAAGAACTCAAACTGGGCCCAAACCAGGACAAATGTGAACCCCTAAATCTGTCTTAGTTCTGGTTTAATGATACCGATGTAAATGCTTCTTTGCCATTCTTTTCTGTCTTCAGTTCTGGCGATGGAAGTGGGCCAATCTCCCGTTTTCCATTCAAAGCGCAGTAATAAATATGGCCGACGCCCTCGCTGGATGAAGTCAGAAATTCCACCGCCAATCTTGTAGTTTCACCTCTTTTTTTCCACCCACTATAATTCCAGGATGAACGTGTGAAACCCCTGAGCCCCCCGTCCCTGTGATTGACATGAGTCTGTTGAATATTCAGCTCCATCGCTTTCCGTCTCCTTCGCCCGCTGTTTACTTTGGGCCCCGGCCTCATGAAGTCTGTGTTTGTCTGAGGGATCATGAGCCTCGGCAGGTGGAGGAGGACGGAAGGGGGGGGGGGGGCGGCGCGGGGGCCGAGGGGGCGAGGGGGCGGGTGCGCGTGGGCAGGTTTTTGGCCCCGCCGCAGCGAGGGCCCCAGGTGTGGGTGAGATATTGGACCAGGCCGGAGGACGAGTCTCTTTGAGCCGGTTCAAATTAGAGAGCGTTTAAGGCCGGTCTTTGTCCTGGTCGACCCCGGCAGACGAGCGGAGGGCGTTTCAGGAGAGAGGGGCCGCCGCAAAGCATGATGGGTAATGCAAGCTAGCGTCCATACATGGCGAAATATATATACACATAGTTTATTAGTATTTATTTGTGATTTATTCATGTTTTATTCTGACTTTGTTCTTCGGCTAATCCGACATTTACGAACACTTTCCTGTGAATGAAGAATAGGACCAGAAGTGGATTAAAACCGGACTATAAGTGGACTAAAATGGGACCGAAACCGAGACAAAAATGTACCAAAAACGGGACCAAAACAGGACCAAAATCAAACCAGAAAAACTAGACCAAACAGGATAAGACCAAGACACAGGGGGCGCTCTTCCACGCACAGACACAGGGGGCGCTCTTCTCGCACAGACACAGGGGCGCTCTTCCTCGCACAGACACAGGGGCGCTCTTCCTCGCACAGACACAGGGGCGTTCTTCCTCGCTACAGACACAGGGGGCGCTCTTCCTCGCACAAACACAGGGGCGCTCTTCCTCGCACAGACACAGGGGGCGCTCTTCCTCGCACAGACACAGGGGGCGCTCTTCCTCGCACAGACACAGGGGGCGCTCTTCCTCGCACAGACACCGGGGGCGCTCTTCCTCGCACAGACACAGGGGGCGCTCTTCCTCGCACAGACACAGGGGGCGCTCTTCCTCGCACAGACACAGGGGCGCTCTTCCTCGCACAGA
>BJKM01001301.1:0-7500 GCA_015082035.1 Chaenogobius annularis | reverse complement strand
CCAAAACAAGACAAAAAAGGACCAAAACCAGACCAAACAGGAGAGGACCAAAAGTGCATTAAAACAGGACTAAAACTGGACTAAAAGTTGATTAAAGTGGATTCAAATTGATTCAAATGGGACCAAAACAGGACAAAAATGTACCAATAACAGGACTAAAACAGGACCAAAGCCAGACTAAACAAGATAGGATCAAAGTGGCCTATAACCAGACTAAAAGTGGATTAAAGTGGATTAAACGTGACCAAAACAAGACAAAAATGGACTAAAAACAGGACTAAAACAGGACTAAAACCAGACCAAACAAGATTTAAAACCAAATTTGGATTAAAACAGGACTAAAACAGATTAAAAGTGGATTAAATGTGACCAAAGCGAGACAAAAATGGACCAAAAACAGGAGAAGTAGCTCTGTGTGGGCCGAGTGGGCCGACCACTCAAATATAGAGGTGCACTTTTATTGTCCCGGTGGGAAATTTGCCGTCTGCTTCTGACACATCCTTCAAAGCCGCTGGAAACCGGTCTCTCCAGATCCAGGACCTAGGATTGGTCTAGGACTGGTAGGACTGGTCTAGGACTGGTCTGGACTGGTCTAGGACTGGTCTAGGACTGGTCTAGGACTGGTCTAGGACTGGTAGGACTGGTCTAGGACTGGTCTAGGACTGGTCTAGGACTGGTCTAAGGACCTGGTCTAGGACTGGTCTAGGACTGGTCTAGGACTGGTCTAGGACTGGTCTAGGACTGGTCTAGGACTGGTCCTAGGATGGTCTAGGACTGGTCTGTCTGGACTGGTCTGACTGGTCTAGGTGGTCTAGGACTGGTCTAGGATTGGTCTAGGACTAGGACTGGTCTAAGGCAACTGGTCTAGGATGGTCTAGGTCAGGACTGGACTGGTCTAGGACTGGTCTAGGACTGGTCAGGACTGGTCAGGATTGGTCCTAGGATTGGTCTGACTGTCTAGGACTGGTCTAGGATTGGTCTACTGGCTAGGACTGGTCCTAGGACTGGTCTAGGACTGGTCTAAGGACTGGTCTAAGGACTGGTCAGGACTGGTCTAGGACTGGTCTAGGACTGGTCTAGGACTGGTTGGTCAGGACTGGTCTAACAAGGACCGGGAGGATTTGACCTTGAGCATGTTTTGGGGTCGATGGAGGAAAAGAGAGAAAACCAGACACAGAAACATGTTCAAGAAAGAAGAATTCACTTTCATTGATTCATTATGTGTGTCTGTCTCCTTACAGTGCCCCCTACAGGTCGGAGTGCTCATTGAACGAAAAGGGAGTTAAGATAAATATATTTAAACCGTTGTTAAAAAGTATAAAAATGTTGTCCCAGAATAGCTAATTTTTTAGGTGTATAATTGTACTTCCTGTGTGTAATTGACGACATCACACTTAGAAATTACCCAGCAACCACTGGGCCAAAACGTACTTATAGTCAATTTTGTATTTCTTTTTTTAAAGAAATACAAATATATGAGAGAGGAGCTTTGCTTGGTTAAATTCTTGTTCTTAGTTGTGTTTTTTTTGTTTGTGTAAATTCTGCATAAACTTTGCGTGGAATGAGTGTTCCTGTTGTGATGTCACTTCCTGTCATTTTCAACAAACTTTTCTACTTTCCTCCACAAATACCTACTTGATCGTTGTTAAAACTATAATGTTTATGCACAACAGGTACAAATACACCAAATGAAGTCAAAATGAGAAAATCATAAAAACCTGTCATGGCCCTTTAATGTCCCGCCTGGTTCAAACATCCAGTTCTCAACACCCTGAATAAAAAAAGAAATAATAATAATAATAATAATAATAATAATAATAATAATTTTTAATACAAATAAATAACAAATAATAATAATAAATAACAAACAACAATAATAATAATAATAAATAACAAATAATAATAAATAAACAATAATAATAAATAACAAAGAATGATGATAATAATAATATAAATAACTAATAATAATAATAATAATAAATAACATAATTATAATAAGAAATAATAATAAATAATAATAAATAACTAATAATAATAATAATAATAATAATAATAATAATAATAATAATATACAGCTTCTGCCATTTCCACTACTACTATTAATGTAGAAAAAGATTCAGTTGGAGTCATCTGGACAGTTTTTCTAACACAGAGTCCAGATAATACAACTGAAAGTGTTTCTACAATGGAACACTCCTGGACGAATGAGGGATTACACCGACATGCTACTATCACTAATAACTATAATAAAATACAACGGCTGTTTGGGACGCCACAGCTTTTGGTTTTGATACGGTTTTGACTCGATACTGAAGGAAATGTATGAAATATACGCATAAAAAAGGGTTTGAAATGAGCTCTGAAGGACAAAGACACAGATGGATCCGTCCAGAGAGCTGCTGGTGAGGGGGGTTTGACACAAAACAATGAAGGAACTGCCCCACGTCGTGACTTCAAGCCTTTTACAGAGGTTCTTGGATTCACTTCTTGCTCAAGTTAAAGTCTTAGAAAAGTCACAAACCCTGTTAAACTTGTTTCGTTCATTTGTTTGCATTTCGAACCGTGAAAATGCCACTTCCGCAGACCCATTACAGAAGGTATGAATATGCAGCGGCTAAAACAAAGGGCGAAAGGTCACAGAATGTCACTCATATTCACGCCGCTAAAAGGTTTCTCTTCGATTTGGCCCAAAACGTCTCAAATATGGATTCCGCGACTCGATGAAGTTGTGCGCGCTTCTGCTGGGGACCGATTTGTGGAGCTGTCAATCACCCCCGATCAGCACTCTCTGATGTTTGAGGCTAATTATTATTAACTGTCAAAAAAAGAGCGCGTCCACTTGAAATCGCACGGGAATTATGACACATTCCAATGAGTTGTGATTAGGAAATGATGTCAGTTCTGTTTTAGTTCTTTTTATCATTTTGTTGTTTTCAGTTCCTTGTTTTGACAGGAGAGTTGCGGAGGAGAAACGAGCGCCTTCGCAGCAAAAGTGCATGTTTCGCCAAGTGTTTTCAGTGCTAGAAAAACACCTGTGACTCAAGCAAACGTAAAAGCATCACAATACAAAACATACATAAGTAAAAGTATTAAAGTACTCACTCAAATTGTGATCTCGTCATTTATCGCTGTATGTCCTATTTTTGTTTGCTCAAAGGGAAAGCAAAACGGGTATTGAGTCCACAAACGAGCTAAAATAATAATAGTAATGACAAAAGAAAACTTGAAGAAAAAATACTTCGAAATATAAATAATATCTGCTCTCAAAAGTAGTGAAGTAAAAGTAAAAAGTCACATTCGAAGCTCATTGTTGTTGCGATAAAGTGAATTCATGGCCCACATTTCTTACATCAGCACCATCGAGAACCGGAAAGACACCAACAGAAACAGTCGTGGGCGTGTCATATCAGGGGGCGTGGTCTGCCGTAGGGGGCGCGGCCTGCCAAACCCTGACGCGGGCTCGATAGGAAAGGCAGCTTGTTCCTCCGTCCTCGTCTAACGCGGCACATTTTGAGCACAACTCATTCAAACCGAGTCTTGACGGAGGTTGTTGCCGTGGCGCTTCCTCAGAAAAGTAGGCGTTGAAGCGGAGCAGGCGGCGCTAGCGTTTAGCCCCCGCGGCTACCGTTAGCATTCTCGGTTAACGGTACAAATGTGGGCCGTTTGAAGAGTGATGAAGCCGCTGTTCAGAAGAATGGATTTTCAGTGTCGGGACGTGGGCGTTTCCTCAGATGTCGACTGTATTTCTATGGGAGAGTCATTGGTTTTTTAATAGAACTGTCCAAAATATATTGAACATGACCGTTTATGTGTTTGGAAGCGGCTCCACAGACGTGTCAAGAACAATCACGTCTTTGGGGTTGAAGCTAGTCCGATTCCCTCAGCACGAAACCCTTTTGTTCTCTGTTTTTTCTGGTTCTTGTCTTTGTGTGTTATTTATGTTTGACCAGAGACTTTAAAGCCATTCGAAAACAATGACCACGTTCTGTTTGTTGTAATATTGGACTGAGCTCAATGGAACGCTCCAGATTGTCTTTCAGAACCATGTTGTACTCGGGCCTCAAAACCCCTGCCATGGACACGATAAATGGATACCCTTCGGAGCGTACTCCTGGTTGCGGGTTAAAAGGCTCAAACTGCACCGACAATCGAGGCCTGGGCACACAATTATAATCGACATTCGACAACTTTAAAAAAGAACATTTAGACTTAAGTTATTTTTTAATTTAATGGACGTCAAACCTTTTGTTTTCCGTGTTTCGATCCTTGTTTATATTCTGGAAAAATTTGAATAAAATACATTTAAATAAATAAAAAAAGCTATTCCGATTATTTTTCTGTATTTTTTTAACAGAGAATATTTAACCCTTTAATATTAACCGTGTCCGTATTACTCTGAGCCCGTCCATCATCATCATCATCATCATCATCATCATCATCATCATCACGTGTCGTCTCGGTTCACTTCTTCATCGTAGCCCTTTCCTGTTCTGTGCCCGATGTTCTCTCCGCTCCTCTAGAAGAACCCTCACTTGTCTTTTCTGGAGGTTCTTCGACAACTGTTAGCTAATGACGCTAATGAAGAGGCTAATGAAGAGGCTAATGAAGAGGCTAATGAAGAGGCTAATGAAGAGGCTAATGAATGCTAATAATAGTGAAGACAGTGGTTGACTTAAACTTAAGCGAATGGACAAACACGATTTTAAAACATGACAAAAATTCTAAATAATGCATTCTTTATTTTCACTTTGTTTGACTTGTGTTTATTTTCCGGCACAAACTTTAAAAAAAAAAACAACGAAAAAACCACAAAAAGAGTGAAAATGGAGCCGGAGACGAACTCTTGGACTCGATACTGATTAAACTCTTTTACGAGACTTAATAATCCTCTTCCTCTCCAAAAACAAAAGGGAAACAGCGGCCAACACGCTCATAACCTCTCCTCGCGTCACGCTTTTCTCTGTGCATTCTGGTTGCCACGTCAACCCAAACAATTCACAACAAACTGTGATTTTTTTTTACAATTAATTCATCTTTTAATTATTCAGCTCGACAGGTAAAAACCCTCCATCTCGGGCCCGGACTCTGGAGCTGGGCCCTCACTGCTCCCAACACACGGTCCCGGAGGCATTGGGTCAAATGCAGGGGACAGTATGGTGCACCTTATCGCTGAATGAGCGCCCTCTACAGGCAGCTTTACACAAGTCGTTCTACGTAAAGTCACAAAGTCCATTATAATGCAGTTTTTAGATTTAGTCCTGAATTATTAACACGTTCCCGAGGAGGCAGTGTCTCAGGTCTTATATCTGTCTTTTTGTCTTTTAAGTCCTCCTATTATTTCAAGCTTTAAACACATCGAATCGAATCCCGCGATATGGAGAATCCGCAGCGACGTGAGAAGAACGTGACGAAGACGACGCTCGCGAAGAGGAAAAAAAAAGAAAAAAAAAACGAACCAAACCCAACGACTCGGGCGCCTTTCATCCTCGCGCGCCGGCCCCCGCACCGGCCCGCTTTCATTGGACGTTTACTCAAAGCATTAAATCGATTTGGAAAATGTTTTATTTAAGATTGGCCCGCCGCGTCGCTGTCCGTGGTGCTGAATCCTGAACGTCTCGCAGTAAGAGCTTGAATATGGATAACCGTGACGCTTTTATCAGTTGTATTTCTTTTCAAATGGACCTGGACTATTGCTGGCATCAACATTTCAGTGCTGTTGATTATTTGTTTTCATTGTTTTGGGTCAAATTTAGCTTGAAACGGATCCGCCCAAAACACACGGATAATCACGAGATGCGCCGACATTAAGAGTTATTTTCTGATCTGAACAGAAGAACCTCGGAGGAGCGCGGGGGCCTCTGCTGTTCTCCTGTAATTGCGCGTGATTGTAATGGTGTAATTATCCCAAAGAGCGGCAGCTGTGACTCACTCCGGAACGTATAGAAACGACACCGGCGCCGAGTGCGGTCGGGCCCACGGGAGCTGGAGTGGCTTTCATTGGGGAAAAGTTTCTGCCTTTTTTCGTTTTTTACCTCTTCCGCGGCTTACTCAAAAAGATCACGTTTGTTTCGACACAACGTACACACTTCGAGCGCGAGCGTTTGTGTCGCGTCACAAACGATTCCAAAACGAAACGATAAAACGGTCTTTGGGTGAGATTTTTGAACGACTGCACGGTTGTACTCCCATCGACGTCGTTCGAAACCTCGTCTGTTTCGGCGTCACACTGCGGAACTTTCCCTGGCAAGAGCGATGACAGAATCTCCATGGAGACGAGGCCAAGAAGATGTTTGTGTGACTTTAAAACTCTTCGACGCTTCAGCGGAGTCGTCGTCTTTGACTTACGCCCGACGCAACTCAACGATTATTCGCGATCATCGACATTTAGGCCTATTTTTGGACGATAGATTGAAGATTGAGACTTATTTTTGCTTCTAAAATTGTCATGAGTATTATCTTTTGGGTTCGATTATTGATAAACCGAATAATCGTACGAAACGGCACCAGACTTCAGCACTGGACGGCTTTTTCTCGCCGCCGCTGAGGTCAATGAGGACCGATCTGCGACCTCGGAGAACCTTTCTTCACCGTTACGTGGGCGTCGTTTTTGTGGTCATTGGGCAAATTTGAGCGCAAAAGCAAGCTCGTCGTTTCCGTGGAGACGTAATCGGGAACAAGCAGAGGCGTTTGTGGGAGTGGCGGCGCTCAGACCGGACTCGGTTTTCCCGGCGCGTCCATCGGTGTGGCGGTCGTCGGATTCATGTTTTCTCTTTTCGTTTGTCATGTCTCAATCACGACAGGTCAAGCCAAGTCCAGACGTGAATATCATCGGCACGGAAACGCTTCCGACTCCGCCTTAAAGCAAAACGTACACAATTTAAAAAGGTGAATTTGTCATTTTGCATTTATAAACATTGAGAAAGTGCTCAAGAAATGGGAGAAAAGTGACATTCTGGACACATTTATTTTGACTTGATTTGTGCCGTGAGTGTTTTTATGACTTTATTTTTTATTGTTTGGTTGACGTCTATTTGTGGTTTTATTTCTGATTTCGCACTCTGGTCGTGTTCTGTGTTTTATCTTTCAAAAATTCAATTAAAAAGAAAATATATTTGAAAAAGGAAAGGAAAAATCCCACCTGCTCCCCGGCGGTGCGGCGCTTGTGTGGCCCTCGACCGTTTGCTGAATGTCAATACCCTCTCTCTCTCTCCCCCCCCTTTTCGCACGACATCGTCCTCTCGAATAAATCCTCAAAACAGAAAAACATTTAAAAAACAGGATAAAAAAACAAAAAACTAAAAGTGTTCAGACTTCACGACTTTGACTTTTTAGACAAACTTCACCGTTTCCTGGAATCAAACATTTACATGAAACACTTCGGTTCCACTGGTCCACATCAGGTCTGTGTGGGGGCGTGTGATTGACAGCTCAGGGTCAAAACTCGACACGAGGCGTGACTTTAGCGCCGGCGCACACGCATAAACACATTAGAGCCGTTTT